>JBBMEG010027649.1:0-11557 GCA_037832605.1 Cyclanthera cordifolia
CATAATTCAACATAATCGAGAATTGGAGCTTTGCCTAGTATCCGTGCCCATCGCAATGTTCGAACCCATGACCATGAGATGAAAAGAGATTTTACAATTAAGCTCTCTTGTAGATTTGACATGGGACATGGAGCATACCATCTTGGACACCCCAAATTTCTACCATAGGAACAAAATGACAACATTCCAAAATCTTGTTCTTGCGTAAATCATACACCGTGTTTTCAAACGAAATTGATATAAACAGCACAAGTTTCTTGAACAAACTAAAAGAGAAGCGCATTTTGAAATTGTACATTGTTTTATATTTGACTTCTTAACAGGAAGCAAAGAAGGCACGATTGGAGAAGTTTGAGATCCCAGCAAAAATCAAATTGCTATCTGATCCATGGACTCCTGAATCCGGGCTAGTCACTGCAGCTCTCAAGCTTAAAAGAGATATAATTAGAAAGGCTTTCTCCGAAGACCTCAAAAAATTATATGCCTGATAATCATAATGTGCAAGAATTGGATATGGAGAAATTATGAATGGAGGTAAGTGTGGTTGTCCATGATTAATTCTCTCTATTTATTATATCCATAACGTTTTCCTAGGGTTGACTTGTTATTTTCTCTGCTTTTAAATGTTTTTCAAGTTTGTCTTCAACTATTCATGACTACTGGGAATTTGACTCTTAATAAGAAATGAGAAAAGCAACAGTTTTGTTTTGTACTTGTTTTAGTATATATTGATGTGATTTACCAACTCTTAATCTCATTCTTTTTTACTTTTAATTTTCTCCCCACACCATCTCTGAATTGAGAATAAACAAAATCGAAGGTTTTAGCATAAATTCGGTTTTGTTTTTATAAAATTTGGTATAGATAGCAAATTCAAACATCTCTATTTTTACAAATATTTCTACTTGTGTTGTTTTCCATCAATTTCACTTGATTGAAGTTATTATTCATTTGATTGAACCTTATAAGTTTCATTTGATTGAAGTCATATTTTTATTAAAAAAAAATCTAAAATTGTCTTTTGTAGATATATATATATATATATATATATATTTTTTTTTTTTTTTTTTTTTTTTGCTACCCATGAATATTTCTCTTGTTTTTATATACGTTGTGAGTATTCGTGCTAGTGAAACACGCTTTAATTGATCTCACGAAATAATTGTGTATCACCTGACTCTACTACAGTGAGTTGTCGAGAAACGTTAATCATAAGTTTAGTTAAATTATCACCTGACTTTACTACAAAATACAAAATTAGTCCATTCAACATTTATTTTTTCATCTCAATATTTAAAATTGAGCATTATTGAAATATCATACGGTAAAATTATTCAATATTGGAACATAAATGCCAAATATAAATAGACTACACAAACTTTAAAAATATAAGTTTTTTCCTAAGTACATACTATTTTTTGAAATTAAAATAATAATAATAATAAATAAATTGCAATGGAAAATGGGTTAATGATCATTTAACGAACCTTAATCTACTCACTATCAGCTTAGAGAAAAGAAAATTTTAATTGCTTTTGGGTACTATATTTATATTTAATCAAATAAAATTAATAACAACTTTTTTTTATTTTTTTGTGCAAAAGTAAACATTATTTAAAAATATTCAATTTTAAAACAAATGATCAAAATGAAATTAAACAAAGGACCAAAGTGAATCCTTTCATTTACATTCCTTTTGGGGCCATTTCTTTTCACAAGCAAACAACGCTGGACTAGCAATCCGATATTTGTATAAGTGGACATCAATCTGTCAACCGCAAGGCCAAACCAAATCTCATCATTCCATACAAGGATGACTTTCGATAAGCTGTCCGGATAATCCTTTAACTTTAAAAAAATAATGAAGTTTGTGATCTCATCAAAGCAAAACGGGAGAAGAGACGTACACCTTTCCCTAGAATGTCGAACACCCATACAAGTGATAGAAGACCCTTTTATTTATTAACTCATCCATGGAGACCTTCTCTTCCTACGAGTTACGGAGAGAAAAAGTTTCATTTCTCAAAAAATGAACACACTTATATAGTTTAAACAATATTTTAGCATATGTATGTCCCCATTTTACTTTTTAATTTGTTGTATATTAACTCACACTATGTAAGTAATTATTTTCAACCCATTACTATAGTCAAAATTTGTTGCGTTTGAAGTTAAATGAATGAAGCAAATTTATCCAAAAAAAAAAAAGAAAAAAAAAAGCCTAATAGATTCTAAAATTCTATTATTAAAATATTAAAAAAACAAGAAAAGTAATTAAAAAAAGGTTCTATGGTGTAGTGGTTAGCACTCTGGACTTTGAATCCAACAAGCAATGATGTGAGTGTTTGAGGGCTCCACTGAGGTCGCTCGAGGTAACTTGAAGTTTTCTCTTGGTATATATATTTATATATATATAAAAACATGAATCCCACAACCCAAGCTTTCAGTTGCCTAAAAAAAAAAAGAAAAAAAAAAAAACAAGGTTCCCGTGGCTACACGTTCTACATTTATAAATTACAAAAAGAAAAGGAAGGGACTAAAATGTAATTTCGCTTGATTTCATCACTACTAGTTTAACTCATTCATTCGCCGTTCGCTCCACTCTTTATTTATTTATTTATTTTTGGAAATCACCGGTATACAGATAAAACCCTAGAAAAGCTAATCGGAGAGTCGACACCAGGATCGGAATCGGAAGCTATATTGGCTGTTGATCTAATGGCTTCTACTTTCAGCGGCGATGAAACTGCTCCTTTCTTCGGCTTCCTCGGTGCTGCTGCCGCCCTTGTTTTCTCCTGTAAATTTCCCATCTCTATCTTTTCCCTTTCATTACGTTTCTGCAATGTTTGATCTCATTGATTACATGTTTTACGGTGTAATTCTAGTCTGGTCGCTGGTTGAATCTGATTTAAGATGGGAATTCAATTGGTTGACGGGGATGGATATTTTGTAATTGGCCAATTTTTAGGGGTTTTATTGTATTTGGATGGCGTGGATCTATTTTCCTACTCTGCTCTTAAATCTTTGGTCAGTTTTCGGCGAGATGACATTATGAGATTTGATCGATCGGATTGGATTGGATATTTTCAATTTCTTTTTCAGTCTTTTATCATTAGATTGGATATATTTAACTTCTAATTACATGTATGTTTTTTTATTTTTCGGAAAAGTAATTCTGACGTTAAAATTTGCGTCTGAAATCTCCATACAATTTATTGACAGTATTTATTTTTCTGTGGGAGAAATAGCTCAAGAATTCGGATTGCTCGCTCGCTTGAACAAGCTCTCTGTGGGTTGTTTTCTTTTAGTTCACTAGTGTTGTAGGAGAGGATTCGAACCTATGACCTTACGTGAATACATTAATTCTTGCTGAACTATTACTTTTGTTTGTTCTTTCTTTGGGTTGCTACTATTTTGGTATTGGTAGAATTGGCTCATACTTCTTCTAATTGTGTTGTTGCCTTTTGTTCTACTATTTATATATTACTACATATGAGAATCTGTTGTGCTTTTTTTCCTACAAAGTGGCGCATTATAGCATGTTGACCTATCTCTTTCTAGCTGGAGCTCCCAACTATCCAGCATAATGAAACACGTGCTAATAATTTATCTTTTACAGGCATGGGTGCTGCTTATGGGACTGCAAAGAGTGGAGTTGGAGTTGCCTCCATGGGAGTTATGAGGCCAGAGCTTGTCATGAAATCTATAGTTCCTGTTGTTATGGCTGGAGTGTTGGGTATTTATGGGCTGATCATTGCTGTTATTATTAGTACTGGAATAAACCCGAAAGCAAAGTCTTACTATTTGTTTGATGGGTATGCTCATCTTTCTTCTGGACTTGCTTGTGGACTTGCTGGTTTATCTGCTGGAATGGCAATTGGGATTGTTGGTGATGCCGGTGTTCGGTAATGTTTATACTCTCTACTATATATTTGGTTTTTTTTTTTCATTCAGATATGACGGTCTAAATTAGAATTACCATGAATGGCAATATTTCTTGATTTTGGAATTTGATTAATGCTCCAAGCTTCAAAAGCCACAAGTTCTACTAAAGTTGGACTGTAATTGTCTCTACTCTAGTGTTAAAATAAGTCGTTCTTTGGCATTGAATGAGTTAAAATGTTAGAATTTGAGATTAATAACTTGAACTTTTTTGTTAGTGAGTTTCAATATTGGTCTAGTTGAGACCAAAAAGATCGATTGCTCAATCGGCATAAAATGTCTAAGAGGTTATGTATTCGAATCTTTCAATTGTTGAAACTAAAAAAGAAATGGTCGAATTGAGGGGTGGCTTTACTGTCTGTGTTGCGCCATTGACCTTAAGGGGTGTTTGGATTTTGAGGTCGATGAGAGGAGATGTTGGAAAAACTTTTTTTGGAATTTGTGTTTGAAATAGAAGATGTTTATTTTAGATGAAATTTGATATTAAATTTGATTTGAAGTTTGATGGGATGTTGGAGAAAAGTTGAGGAGGAGTTGGAGAGAGATTATGATGGATTGAAAACAAACAAAGAGTTAATTCCTTATCTTCCTATCCTCCAAATCCAAACACTCCCTAAGGTAAATGAGCCTTCCTTTTCATTCTTGGAGTGTTGGAGAGACTGCAACTCATTTTGAGTTCTTATCTTGGTACCGGCATTGATGGTGGCAGATCTTAAAACTTGAAATCCAAACTGAAAAGCATCTTATTTATTTATTTTTTTTCTTTTTGAATTTTCTGCACTTTTTGTCATCTAGCATTAGATAATGACAACAACATACTGCATGATTTACAGATCATTTTCTCTTCTCTTTTTTAATTCACTTGGTGGTGTATTCAGATCATATTCTAGCTCTCATACGTTTTTCGCGTTTCTGTATTTGATTCACTCAGAGCCAACGCACAACAACCTAAGCTCTTTGTTGGAATGATTCTCATCCTCATCTTTGCTGAAGCTCTTGCACTCTACGGTCTTATTGTTGGTATCATTCTCTCTTCTCGGGCGGGCCAATCCCGTGCGGAATAAATGGTGCCAAGTTGATCCATCACCTTCGAATTTTCCATTCAAATGTTTTAAAGAGATTTTGTTACTTGTTACTTCTGTTCATGTCAAACTGAACCTATTGTATTTATTGAGTGATGGTATGAGCAGGTTTAACCTCCATGCTCGTCCTGTTATTTGTGCGATATTTTTTCTAATTGTTTGTTTGACTGATTTTATGTGGACTTTACCTTGCTATGCAGATTCCATTGAAATTATTCAAATCTTCAAATAAAATACCACCAAGGTATAGACTCTCTGATTTTATTATATACTTGTATGCACAATAATCCCTTTATAATGAGGAGCTCAAATCTCTATGAGTTAACTTTTTTCCATGAGAATTTTTATGTACACTCTTGACTTTCTCTACTTTTATCTTAGGGCTAAGTTATTGATGCAGGACAAGGAAAAATAAATGATAATGATATGAATTTTAGTTTCTAGATCAATAATACTCTCGGTAAATACAATACTTTTGATTATTCGTGGGTATAATAATGTGTCACATTATTATTTTTTTTATTATTATTATTATTATTCAAATTGTAATTTATATATATTTTTCAATCATTTTTTATTTACTCACTTGGCACAATTTTCACTTCATAAACTATGAGATAATCTCTTTGAATCTCCTCCCACAATTATTTACCTTCTAAAAATTGTTTGAAATTTGATTAATAATTTGGTACATTTAGATGGATAATTGTATGAGTGATTATTTTGAAGATTAAAGTAAAGTTATTTTTTAAGTGATTTTTTAAAAATAGATATATAATAATAACTTGTTTGGGCAAAATGTTTAATAAATGATATAAAATCTCATTTCTAATGTATGAACTTCCAAACAATCTATAGAGTTAAATTTGGAGGAGAGGAAGAGTAGAAAATTAAATACTGTTATTTTTAAAACATCACACCTCTCACCTATTCATTTTCAATATCTTTTGAACGTATCTTCAACCTCTCATCAATTATCAAATCAATCGTTATATTAAATTTTAGGGTAAATTATAAATTTAGTTCCTACTTAGAGTGTAGTCCCTATGGTTTGAAAATCTATACTTTAATTCCTATGGTTTGGAGAAATATAAAATTTAGTCCCTATAGTTTGGAAAAATATAAAATTTAGTTCTTATGGTTTGGAGAAATATAGAATTGAATCCTTATGATTTGGAGAAGTATAGAATTTAGTCCCTATAGTTTGGAGAAATATAGAATTTAGTCCGTATGATAAAACATAAAAAATAGTCAATGTTATTTGTAAATCGTAGGTAAATTAAGTAGGTAAATGTGATGTATGAATTATGTATATTTTTTCAATCAATTACTTATCTCATACTCTCATTGTTAAACACAAAAATAACTAACATTTACGTATTTTATTCGCCAACAATTACGAACGACAGATTATTTTTTAGATTTTATCAAATCTTAGAGACTATATTCTAAATTTTCAAATCATTGAGACTAAATTGTAGACTTTTTCAAACTATAAGAACTATAGTCTAAATTTTGAAACCATAATTTTTTTTATCAAATCATAAAAACTAAATTTATAATTTATCCAAAAATTTTATCTAAAATAAATTGAACATAATTTTTTTTTCTTTTTTTTTTTTTGCAACTTCCAATTCTCTTATATTCCAAAATTATTCAATTTCATGTTTTTGCTCTCCTCTCCTCTCCTCCCCCGCCGCTGGACACAATCTTCTTATGGAGCCCATTTATTTTCTTCAATTTCAAACTCGACACAAACCAAGTTGCTTTCAACATAGTTGAGTTGCAGAGAATTTCAAAGAAGCAGACATGGCGAGCGCTAACCCTATCGCAGGATCTGGCACCAACGCCCCAAAGATTATTTGGAACGAAGGGCAACGGAGGTTCGAAACAGAGGACAAGAAGGCATATCTTCAGTACGTGATCAAAAATGAAGGTAAAGTCATGGATATGATTCACACCTTTGTTCCTTCTTCCAAAAGAGGTCTTGGATTGGCTTCTCATCTCTGCTTCGCCGCCTTCAATCACGCCAGCGCCCGTTCCTTGTTCGTTGTTCCCTCATGTTCTTACATTTCTGTGAGTTCTCTTCTCTGCAAATTTCTAGGGTTTCTTGTGATTTTGATTGTCTGATATATCTTTCTTTTTTTTTTCTTTTCTGAATGACTTGTTTTGTCTTCATTTAGTACTGCGTTTCTGTCGTTTACGTTTAGATTGCTTATCTGGGTCGTGTTATAACAATCAATAATTACATATGAAAACTTACGACAATAATGCACAAATTTACGTTGTTCACTACCATTCTGTCTGCCTTGTTAACGGGCTGAGAAAGAAGCCGTTTTATTTAGGTAATGAGAATGCCAAAAGTTCAGCAAATGAGGCAAGGATATTAAGGGCGATTATGGAGTGCTTTCATAAAACCATTATACAACACACGTATTTGAAATTAAGAAGTCAAAGCTTCGCTCCACTATATCCCGGATAACCACGATGTCCCTAAGCCATGCACTAGGAGATATCAAAGGAATAGAGACACGAGAGATGTTTACAAATTAATGTCACAAGTGGATCTCAAACCTAGGACCTTCAAGAAAGCATATGTAATATAACATGTAATTCAAAAGTTCAATACAAAAATATTAAATTTAAGGGTAAATTATAAATTTAGTCCCTATAATTTGAAAATCTAGACTTTAATTCTTATGGTTTGGAGGAATATATAATTTAGTCCCTATGGTTTGGACTTTGGAAAAATTATATAATTTAGTCCCTATAGTTTGAAGAAATAGAATTTAGTCCGTATGGTTTGATAAAATCTAAAAAATAGTCCATGTTGTTCGTAAATCGTAGGCCAATTAAGTATGTAAATGTGATGTATGAATTATGTTTTTTTTTTCCAATTAATTACTTATCTCACACTCTTAAACACTAAAATAACTAACTTCTACATATTTTATTCACCTACAATTATGAACGACGGACTATTTTTTATATTTTATCAAACCATAAAGACTAATTCTAATTTTTCAAACCATAGGGACTAGATTGTAGATTTTTCCAAACTATAGGGACTCAAGTCTAGATTTTGAAATCATAAGGACTAAATTCTAGCTTTCATCAAATCATAGGGACTAAATTTATAATTTACCCTAAATTTAATTACATATTTCAATGTTGACTGGGCAGCAAGATCCCTAGGGCAACATGGTTCTAGACATTTTAACAACTCATGGTTGTGTTCTTGTTGTCTTGAAAGTTAATACCAATATTTTACTGTGCGATTTCTTATGGCTATGGAAATAAACAAATAGGTTGGATGATTTTCCAAAGTAGCTTCTCTTAAATTTGTAAGAGGTGTTGGGGAGTTCGATTTTAGAACTGAATTTTGATCTTCCTTCATATACGGCAACTTCCATTCTTACAAGCCACCATACTTGGTCTCAATTTTTTATATTGGTCGAGCTTACTAACAACCTGAATCAAGAAAGAAGTCTCAGTAGCCGTTGGAAGTATATCCTCACCCTGTATCAGCTAAATATTATAGGAAATTGAAAGATAATCCAGATTTTCCAGTCAATACATTGGTTAGCACGTATAATTGAAGTTACTAATTTTTTGGAAATCGAGAAATTGAAGCTTCGGGGAACCACTCCCGTCCTAGGCTAAACACCAGAAAATATCGTAAGAATTGATACAGGAGAGACATCTACAAATTAATGTCAGGATCTCGAACCTAGGATCTTAGAGCACAATCGAAGTTATTAATTGAAAATGAATTTTGAACGCTATTCCATTTTGGATCCCTTTCTAGAACTCCTTATCATTCTACTTCAACAGTTTACCTATATGTTTAGAGTGTGTTGTGAGAAACTGCTTTCCGGCTATATGCTCCATATGAAGAATGGATGGGAGAGGAAAAAGCTCAAAATTGTGCATGTTAGGATCCCTCATTAGTCAATGTCATTACTTCATTTCCTCTCCTTTACCGTCGAGCTGCTTTCCACATTTTCTTGAACTTGTTTGCTCACCCTTACTTCACCTCTCCGTATCTTAAGAGACTTTGTTTCTCATTAAACCAATACTTCACTAACTACGAAATGATAGGTAAGAAGTTAAAAGATGGCTTTATGGATGGTTCAGTTGAACAGTTGCTGGTCCCGTACTTTTGTACAGAGATGAAACCATTATACAAAAAGAGGGAAGCCTAAGTCTCCATTCTTCTATCATGCACAGCTCTTCCTAAAATGAATATTGAGAGAAACAGACCCCTTACAAGAAACCAATGAAGTTACAATAGGAGCATGAGAATATAAAAGGAAGGTTTATAGTTGAGTTTATATATGATTTATATATTTTCCTCGATTAAACTTCATTTCTTCCCATTTAAATAAAGGTCAATATTTGATTCTTATGTTTGTTTTGTATAGTATTCTTGGTTAAAACTTTGTTTTTCTTCATGAAGAGTGTTTTAATTACTGTGCATATATTCCTATATATATAATTTTTAATGTTTTTTATATAGTGCATCTTAAGTAAAAAAACCCGCGCCTAAGGACCCAGAGGGCCATTGCGCCTTTGGCTTTTTAAAACACTGGTTATGTCCTATATGTAAGGTTTGTTGTCTTCCTCTCCTAATTTGTACTACAAAAAAATGATAGATAATGTCATGCTTCACTGCTCAATAAATGGGCTCTCCTCTGCAACTCTTCAAAATCCAGTCATTTCTTTACTTATCAGCACATTCTATGTATGTTACTTTTTTTTCAGTTTGTTCATTTCATCATTATGTGTGTAACATTACTTTTCTTTTTTTTTTAATTAAGTGAAATATTTTTGTTTTTCAGGACACTTTTCTCCCTAGGAATCCAGCTTGGAGTTATCTTCTGTACACTGAAGATAAAAAATCAAACCTGTGAGCAACTTTTTTTATTGGGCTTGTTTGGCTAGGGTAGGAAGAGAAGAGAAGAGAATGAGAGAAAAGGAAAGGGAAGGAAATGAAGGGATAAATGAAGAAAAGTAAAAATAAATTAGTGACTGATGCGATAGAAGTCGGTGGGCCAAACAATAAGAAGGGATTCCTTCCCAACTCTTCCCACCACACCAAACATACCCATTATGTTTATCATCATTTGGCTACTTGTCTGTGTGTTCTTTTAAAAAATTGATCAATGTATGGTTTGATGCAACTTCCTACATCATATGCTGCTATATTTAGGAATGAACAGGTCTGCATACTGCATTGGTCCAATGTTAAATTGGTTTCATGAAGTTAATGATGCTCTCAGTAGTCTAGTCTATCAAATTAGTACACAACATGCATACATTTGCCACAAGAAATATATACACACACACATAAACTGGTTTCGTTTATCTGTGCCTATCTAAATTGAACGTTTTGAGTATGTGACATTAGTTTTTTATATATTAATTAACCTTGAATTTTGACATTTATAAGATAATATCTTGCTTTCAAGAGTTACACGTATTGAATGACTTGAGTTTTGTAGTTTTGCTTCTTTCAAGATCTTAAAGTTGAAATTTACTTGTGACATGAATGTGCAGACATCTCTCGTGTCTTTATTGATTTGATGACTCTCGATGTTTGACATAGGAACGAGCGTGGAGGTTCGATTTCCCAGTTTTCAAAAAAAAAAAATCTTTATCTTTCCAAAATTATTCTACTGATGATTTTTTTTCTCTCTCTTTTTAATAGATATTTCAAAATTACTAGTAGAGATTCATAAGCATGTTGGAATCATTGGCGGATAATGAGTTTTATAACTGGGGCACAATGTCATAAGTTAATCTTTGGGTTGTTTGTATGATGCGTTTATAAATGAATTTTTATAATCACTCGATAAAAACTTCATCCAAACAACTTATTATTACAACTTCTCATTTTTATTCACTTCACAATTTTACTAACACTCCTAAGTTTTAGGGTTTTAACTATAAGGCCTCGAAACTATTAAAAAAAAAGAAGTGTAATACATTCTTCAATTTCAGTTTTGTATATAATTATTGAAATTCATTTAGTAAAAAAAAATTGTATTAACTAGTGTGTTATTTAATTACCAAATTCAAAGTGTATAGTTCAACTATATACGCAATTAAGATTTATATCTAAGTTAATATCACTCTAGGAAAAAAGATGAAAAATCTTTAGAGATTATTAACGAACTATTACAATGAGCTTCTTCTCCTCAGATAATTATATCCAAATAAATTATTGTATTCATTCAAAATAATCGCTTATTCTTTATAACTTAATTATTCATTTTCAATAATTTAAAATAAGTGTTTTTTTTTCTAACCATTCATTTATAATTATTTATTTTCAAACTTATTTTTAATCAATTATTTATAATCTCTCAAAATAATCACTCATTTTTAAATATATCCAGATAAATTATCGTCAACAATCGTTTCACAAAAATCATTATTTAAATCAACGGTTACGACAAGATCTCTACAAATAAACACATATAAACGAGCAATTATTAAAATTAAAATATATAATTATTCAAATAAACATA
>JBBMEG010027669.1:0-23541 GCA_037832605.1 Cyclanthera cordifolia
ATAAAAGCATGATAAAAATGGGTGTAGAGGTTCATGCGGCCATGTGCAACACGCACTGGACAAGCAAGACCGTGACATTATCCCCCACTTAAACTGTTGACGTCCACATCAACTAGCTCTACTCGAACTCAGAGATCGTTCGAGGCTTACCTTTTATCCCTGCGGTCCTACCAAACTTCAATGTCCGTCACGCTTCACCTGTCTTCAAGAAACTTCTACAGGCCTGGACTCTTGGCGTCGGCTTGTTCTGTCTCTTCAGCTAAGACTTCAAAGGCATTGCGTAAAGGAATCGACGGACTACTCATTTCAGAAGGGCGCCGCCTTGGGCTGACCCTGTCACTTGCGCGCATGGGCGCTTCATCGAAGAACTTCTGCCCCATCACAGGCTTCTACCTTCTGTCCTTGCAGGGAGACTTCTCGACCCGAGACTAGTTGTCTCGGTCATTGCTCGGCCTCATTTTCATTTGGAGGGCTGACAGCAAGCGCACACCACTTGGGTGTTTCATCTTAGCTTCACAGTCGTGGGGCTGGACCCGGTGATGATAACATTCGGTGAGCGGTATGGGAATGACCTTGTGCAAGCAGGAACTCCATCCCCAATATGACATCAAAGTCGTCCATCCTAACGATCACAAAATCAGCTTTGTCGGTCCAATCGCCCAACCTGACACTCGGATTCTTCGCGAGTCCTGACACGGGTAGGGCTGCAGAGTTGACGAATTTCATTCGTCCTTCATCCTTATGCCAGCTTAGGTTCAGAAGTCTCTTCTGTTTCAGACATAAAATTATGGGTGGCCCTTGAGTCAACCATAGTGCTTCTCGCTGCCTTATGGTTTATCCATGCATCGACATACATAAGGCCTTTGCTTGATAATTCCTTTGGCCCAGTGACGTTCTTTTGCAAGACCGACAGATACTTGAGCGCACCGAGGTGAGGATTTTCTCTTTCCTCCTCTTCGAGGGCTACTAATTGCGCCATCTCGACTTCTTCGGCCCTTATCTTTTCCTCCAGTGACGCTCGCAGAGCATTGAGGGCTGATTGGTTTGGACACTCAGATATTTTATGGGGGGCTTTGCAGAGAAAACAACTAAGAGGGCCCCGATTATAGCCAGTTGGCTGAGGGGGTCCTTGCCTTCTTTTCGATGGTGACCCTTCTCCTTGGCTTGTCCCTGACTAGCCCGCTCCCCCACTGGTGGGAGAATTAGGGCGGTTGTTCCTTGTATCTCGTTGCGGGGAGGCCTTATCTCACCTTACATCTTGAGTTTTCTCACTACTGCCATCGGTTTTCAAATCAAACAACTTTTATGCGACTACATAGGCTTCTGACAAGGTTTGAACTCTTTGCTCTTAGAGTTTTGACCTTGCCCACTATTTTAGTCCCTCCACAAAACAGAAGACTTTGTCTTTCTCTGACATGTCTCGGATGTCTAACATTCGCCCCCCAAATTGCTTGATATAATCTCGGATCAAACCTGTATGCCTTAGTTCACGCAGCTTACGTCGGATCAACCCTGTATCCCTGATATAATCTCGACGTTCTCGGGGAAGAACTGAGACCACAACTCTTGCTTCATCTTTTCCCAGTGTCTATGGTACATCTCCCTTCTTGGATGTCCATATATCGCGACCGCCACCACAGTTTGGCGTCGTCGCCTAAATGCATCGTCGCTAGAGTGACCTTTGACTCTTCAACAACGGTGTTTGTAGCCTTGAAATACTGCTCCATGTCGAACAAGAAGTTTTCCAAAGCTTTGGCATCTCGAGCGCCTCGGAAAGGCTTTGGCTCAGGCACCTTGACCTTGTTTAGTTGAACGACGCCTCCAGCTGAGGCTTGATTTCCCACGACCATCATAGTGAGGTTTACACGGGAATTCATCTCGCCTAACTCAGCCTTGAGATCATCGAGTGTCGTCTGAAACTTTCCGCAAGGTCTGTGACTAACTGTCCAATCGACCTTTGAGTGCTTTCGATTTTCTGAATGCGTTCTTCCATATAGGCAACCGAGCCCGACGAACTATCACCAAGGCGAGATTCCAAGAACCAAACAGTGTCTGGGAGCTCTTTCAGGTAGAGCATCTCTTCTTCCAACAAAACCAACCGGTCGACAGCCATTTGCGCAATTACTTTTCAACGGAGCAAACAAAGCTCTGATACCAACTGTCACGATCCAACTTCGTTGTCATTGCAAAGCGATCGTGAGGCACTTGCTCTAACCCGACGAGCAAGTCAGCCAAATAAAAATCGCAGAGCGGGTGGCACGACAGGGCCAACCTCCCAAAATAAGCCTCGAGAAAGGATTTCGAAAGAGAGAGAGGACGTTTTGAAATACGTTTTGTCTTTGAAAATTATATGATAAGATGCAATAAGGGACGCAACAACTAGCTGGCATTAATCATATAATCACTCGGTAGGAAAGAAGCTTCAAGAAGTCATACCCCCCTATAGTACATTTTGGAACAAAATTGATGTGACACCCTTGCATATGAAAATGGCGAGGAGTCAACACCTAGATAAAAATGAAGGAAACTATCCTAACATGCAATATTAACAAAATAACATAAAAGCATGATAAAAAAGGGTGTAGAGGTTCATGCGGCCATGTGCAACACGCACTGGACAAGCAAGACCGTGACACTAAACATCCAAAAATCACATTTGGAAGAAATCGGAAGGACTATCTTGCCATAATTCTTGGAAGTCCATAAACCTATATCGATGGAAGGAATTCTATTAATTCTATAACTTGTCGTGGCTACTGCCTCGCCCCAAAAAGTTTGAAGTAACTTGGACTAAGAGAACGGCATACAACTTTCGTTTTTCATCAATGTTCTATTCATTCTTTTGGCTGCCTCATTTTTGTGTGGTGTGCCAGCAATGGTCAAATGTCTAACAATACCTTTTGGCTTTACAAAGAGTTTTAAAATCAGGATTACAAAACTCTAAACCATTATTCGTTCTAATTCTTTTAATTTTGAGACTGGTTTGAGATTCTATATAATTGATCGAATCTACAAATTTATTATAAGTGTTAGATTTATCTCTTAAAACATAAACTCATATTTTTCTAGAAAAATTATCAATTATACATAGAAAATATCTAGCCCAACCATTAGAAGTTATATTAGACGGACCTCACAAATCAGAATGCACATAATCCAATTTATCTTTAAAAAAATTTCCACCTTTACCAAACTATACTTCACATAAGTATAGGTCACCATTTTTAAGATTGTGAATAATTTGTTGTTTAATTGACTTCTTAATCCCTCATTCATGTACCCTAGAGTTCTATGTCAAAGAGTAAATTTGGAATTGTCAGTATCTTTTACTATATCACTTGACCTTATTATTGTTGAACTTTCTAAAGAATAAAATGTATCTTTCAAGAAGCCTTTCATTACTACACAAATACCCTTCATAATTTTTAATACAACCTCCGTCTGTGCATTCTACTTTATTTAGCATTCTTAGAAAAGTAAAGTTCCTTTTGATTTAAATACATATTGAACCTCATTAAGACACTTAATACTCACGTCATGAAGCTTTAGCCTAATAGTCACTTGATCTTCTACCTCACACATTTGGCGATTACCTAATATGACATTACCTTCACCAATTTAGAAGTTACTAAGTCATTCCCTATTAGGTGTCATGTGGAAAGAACAACCCGAATCAAGGATCCAAGCTTCTCATCACTAGAAGTGCTAACCATTCCTGCTTCATTATATTCTTCACTAATATTAAAATCACTAGTATTTCTTTCCTTTTACCCCCTCCAAATTTATTTCTAAGGCTGGAATAAAATCTTCTAATATGGCCAATATTATGACAATTGTAGAATTTTCTAGAATTATTATTTAGTCCCCTAGATTTAGACCTACTTTTACCTTTATCCCTTCTCTTAGTGTGTGACAAACCTTGATCTATTTTCAGTTCTACCGCTAACAAATAAAGACTCGAAATTTGATCTCTTATTTTCTTTTAATTCTTGATCTTTTAGTTTAGTGGGCAGTAAGCAGGATACTACAAGAGAATGTGTCCCCACCAAACTTCATTGTAAATTTAACATCATTATAAACTTCGGGTACAAAATTAACTAATACTATAACATTATTTTCATAAGCGAACACTTCACCTATATTTTTCATTTCAAATATTATTTTATGAAAGTTATCTATATCCTTCATACTTTTATGAGATTCCATCTTAAAGCTAAAGAATCTAGATTTAAGATAGATCTTACTTGATACCGAAGCAGATTGGTAGGTTACTTCAAGCTTAATCCATAAAAGATATCGTAATTTCTCCTCTTACTTAGCATATGATGAAATCTGACAAGTGGAGTATTATTAAACTATGAACGACTTTGTTCACCTCAAGTCTTTGGTTACACTTTCAGGAATATCTTATTCTTTGAAATTTAGTCTACTTTTTGGCTTCCTCACTCTCCTCTTGTGTGAAATAACAACTCTACTCTTTTTTCTTTTTTTTTTTCCTTAATCACATCCTTGCCTTTTTTTTTTTTTTTGGAATTCCTCTTTAGATTACTAATTGAAAATGAATTAGTAATCTCAGCTGCAATAAATCTCTCAAATCAAGTGAATATAAAAAATGCTTAATGTTTAAGATGCCAAGGCAATAATTTTATACTAATTAAATGAGTCCACATAAGATAGATAGGAATGGATCCACCCAATAAGTTTTTAGTTAGCTTCCTAACTAATAAATTAATTTGGTGGTTCCAACTTCTATGAAAAAATAATTACTTATTAGTTTTAATCTAAGCTAATAGTTTATTAACTATGTATTAACTAAATTGAAACCTGATAGTTTAGGCCATTATATAACACTTATGGTAAGTTATTGCTTGAATCGTTCATAAACCCTTAGATTACTATCGATCAACAAAAAATGTTATAAGCATCAAGTTCATTCGATCGGTAATAAACTTCCCAATTCATGTATTTTTATTACATGTAGGTAGAATTATAGTTATTTTTATTTTCGTTGTGAGTTATACATAAAGATGTTTGAATTATGGTAACTATGTTGTCGAGTTATTTTTCTTAGTTCGCTTAAGTGTCATACATATACTGCCACATGCATTAAATTATATCTACAACTACGATTAAGTATACTAATCTATATGTACACATGCATAACTTATTTCTAAAATTTTAGATACGTGTACGTGTATGTACTTATGCATATATCAAGTTATAACAGTAATCAAGTTTATGTGTACTTATCTATGCATACTCATGTATCGACTTATTTCTATAATTTCAAATATGTATATATACTTATACTTACGCATGTATCTTTTAAATCGGCAACTAAGCGTACTTATCTATTAATACTCATGTATCAAACGATTTCTTTAATTTCAAATAAGTGTATATATTTCTAAAATTTCTTCCATTGAAAAGAAAATGATTTTGACATGCAAAATAATGATAAAGCTCTAAAATTAAAAGATTGAAATGAGAAAAAAAAAATCATAATCAATGAGACTTATTGCAGGTGTTTAACAGATTATTTGAGATTTCAATGTAATATATTTTTTATTATTAGGCATAGGCACATTGTACCTTTACCACAAGTACATCAACAAGATTACTTTCGAGTTGCATGTACATGCACATCCACATACACATCAATTCAAAAGACAGACTTACGCAAGTGCTACTAAGAGCTTCAGATTGTGCCTAAAATTCGTAGACACTTAATGTACTCAGATAAAACAAAGAAAAAATGACGTAATTTCGTAAGTTTCAGGTTTCAAATGATTAAATTGAAGAAAACCAAGGAAATGAACACGTTCCTCAATAACATTTATGTTCCTAACCATCATGTTGTTAGGGATTGTGCCTTAAAGGCTTAGTAGTTGATAATTTAAGAACATCATAAAATGTGTAATATTTAATGCCTTATTCAGTTATCAATAAAAGTTACTATTTTCACTAATTGCACAATTATATTATAAACATCATTCATTCTTATCGCATTAATTAGATTAATGGCGATATGTCTATGGTTATTTGGAAGAAAACCTGGACAAGTATGGGTGCCTACATCCAAGTGACACTGTTGATACGACCCGCTTTACAATGGTTGCAGACAATCTAATCCTAGTTGTTCATCTGGAGACATGTTAGCGAGGGTACTTATGTAAAAGGAAGTCTCTTGCTTCATGAAAACGTCATTTAATGTGTGTGAGTTAGACTAGTCAAATACCCCTCGGTCAATAAGCCTTCCATGTCGGAGATTGTTGTAGTGAGTGGCTAGGAATTCAATATCACAATAGGAAAAATTCACTCTTTCCCTATTATTGAGTAAACATAAGAGTTTTTCCTTAATAATTGATTCTAAGACTTAGAACATTAGGTCTCATTAGCTCGAGAGGATATTGAAAGATATTACAGTAGTAGAATAGATTTCTTGTCCCAACTATGAATAATGAACAAGTGAAGAACTGATGATTGATAATATCTGTGGACATACCTTATCTTATAGTATGAAAGAGTTCAACCTAGACCTTTAATGTAATAAGCATGTTGTTAACAATAGGGATTGGATCTCATATCATTGTATCTTTCAATCTACAGGTCTACCATTCTCCAAGCTGACTCATGTTTGCTTGTACATTGTTTTATTGGAGAGTAGTTCAAACTTACATATTAATTAATTGTAAATAATTAGAGTTAAATTGTAATTTATTAATATATTGGATATATTAAAGTTAATATTTATTGGTAAATATTAAATGATAAATAATTAATTTATTGGATAAAAGTTAAATGAGAAATAATTAATTTATTAAATAGGTTAATTGTGTAAATAATTATTTATGAAAGAGAAAAATAATTAATATGTTGTACATAATAATTGTATTAATAATTATTAGATAATTATGAACAAGATTGTTAGTTAGTATACAAGATATATTAATTAGACATTTATTTATTAAGAAATAGTATATTGGTTATATTATGTTATTGACATTTATTGAATAAATATCAATTAAAAGAAATTAAATCAATATATGAGATATATTGATAATTTCAAAATTCTCCTCCCTAAATAGCGAAGGGAATTGGGAGGGGGCAATATTCGAAATTGCCCACTGAAGAAGGAGGGAGAGAAAATAGTTATTAGATAAATATATTAATGATTATTCACCAATTAGATATCAAAAATATTATTCTTTTTTAGTTTGAATGTTCATTCTCAACAATAAATAGGGGGCCTGGGAGTTCTCTATAATCATCTCATTTGAAATAGAGAACATCTACTTTGAAGTTAAGATTTTTCTTGTTCTCTTTTAGTCAGACCTTTGACCAAGTCATCCCAGCTCATATTCTCTATATTCTTCCCACCAAGTACTCAATGTAGCCTTGAGGCCATAACCTAGAAGATTAAAGGAGATCGTTCAAGAAGTTTCATAATTGAACCTACTTAGCTTAAAAACCCGCAAAAAATATTCAGAGACATCATGCAATGTGAGTAGTTATTATACAATAAGACAATCACTTAGGGTAATTTCATGTAGTTAATTAATGAGATGAATAAATATATTCATTTTTTTTTATCACACGCTTCCGCTGCATTTATAACATGCTTATAGAAGCTATTAGAAGTTCTGCCCTAAAGGTCTAATAGTTTTTATTTAAATAACAAGTATTTAATGTTAAACATCTAATGTAAGACTTTAGAAATGAATAATAGTTATTATTTTTAATAATTGCACATTTAATATAGAAACGTCATTTAGCATTATTATATTAAATGGATTAATAGTGATACACCTATGGTTGTGTGGATATACACTTGGACAAGTATGTAAGACACACAAGTAAATCTACTTTCAAGTAAACAACCTAAAACATCTACAGTATATGGACTAAGGCAGGGTGCCTAAGTCTTGGTGACATTCTTGGTACTGCCCGTTGTGCAATCGTTGCAAACAACCTAATCCTAGTTGTTCATGTGGAGATATGGAAATGAGGGTGCCTATGCAAAAACAAATTCTTGCATAAAACGGGACATGAAGTATTATGATCGGTCTAGTAATTTCGTTATAGACTTGCATGAATTACTTATCTAAGGGATGATCATATGTCGATGTGATCTTAATCTTGAGTGGGTTGTTAACCTACTTTATGAAAACTTTCTTTGATGTGCTTAAGTGAGACCAACCAGATAACGGTGGATTAATATGACTCCCACGTTGGGGATTGTTGTAGTGACTGGCTCGAAATGCAACCTCACAAGAAGAAATTCATGTCTTCTCGAATATTGAAAAAGATGTAGAGTTGTTCTCTTAAAAACTTATTTCAGAGCTTGAACAAAGGATACACTAACTCTCATTGGCCCGAGAGAACACTGGTTTATAGTTGGATATAAACAACTTGTTCAATAGAGGAACCTGAGACGCTTAAGAGAAAGATGTACTCATAGAGGTAGAACAAATTTCTTGTCGAACCTAAGAATTACGAGCAAGCTCGTGAAGAATCACTAGACAGATTACCGATTATATTCGTGGACATACCTTTCATATAGTGTGAATGCGTTTATTGCCTTTGGTGGAATAAGTCTATTGTTAATAGAAAGGGATTACATTCCAGGTCATTGTAGCTTTCAACCTATAGGTCCACCGGTCTCAAGGCTAGCTCGTATTGCTGGCACATTGTTTTATAGAGAGTGAATTTGAAGAGTTCAAATTCAAAGATTAATTATGTTGGACATAATTAATAGTTGTTTAAGTTTAATGGTTAAACTTACTTATTAATATATTGAATATATTAAGTTAATATTTATTGGATAAATATTAATCATGAATGATTAATTATGAGAAAATTAATTAAAATATTGGACATTAATTAGATTAATAATTATTGGATAAGTATTAAAAAGAGAATTAATATAATAGATATATTTATTGGACATTTATTTATTTATAATATAATTGGTGTATTATGGAACTGTTTGATAAATTAATTTAAAATAGATAATACAATATATGAGATATATTGGTGAAACTCAAAATTTTCCTACCTTGAAAAGGGAGGAAAATTCAATCTCATTTTTTTGAAAATAGTGAATTTTGAACTCCATGTATAGAAGAAAATCTTTTATTTAAAATATTTTTCCTTTGAATATCAAAAGATATTATTTCACTAGTAAAAACCAGAGTTTTAGTGTCAGTCATATGCCGACATCTTTCATAAATGGTGTCGGAAAAACGACCATCACCAATACAGGTGACATTAAAGACATTTAGTGATGAGCCAAAACCGACACCGAAAGACTTTGGTGTCACGTAAGATGAGCGACACCAAAGGCTTTGAGTGTCGGTCACGACCGACACCATATAGTATTGGTGTCAGTCGTGACCAACACTAAAAGACTCTGGTGTCGCTCATTCGTGTAGGTTTGGAGCGACACCAATGCTATATGGTGTCGGTCTTCACCGACACTAAAAGCCTTTGGTCTCGCTCCAAAAGCAACACCAATTCTTTTTGGTGTCGATCGTGATCGAACTAAAAGCCTTTGGTGTCGCTTATTGGTATTGGTTTGGAGCGACACCAATGCTATATGGTGTCGGTTTTTGATCATGACATTAAAAATATGTTTTTTAATTTTTAAAAAAAAGATTAGTTCATGTGGGTCTCGCTCATTTTCATTTAAAATTTGTCTTTAGTTTACTATCTTTTATGGGTCACCATGTGGGTCACCATTTGTAACCGACATTAAAAGTCTCAAAACTTGTATTAAAAAAAATCTAAGTGATGATTTGTCTATTTCAAGGCAAATAGAATACGAAAAAATGCCTTGAAAATGTCAAACACCAAAATTTTACCTAGTATTAATTTATTCACCTCTAAACTAATCTTTAAATTCAATTTAACTTCTAACTTTTGTTAAATTTACTGAAATTTCTGTTAATCCTATAAATTCCAGAAATGAAAAATATCCTACCAAAATCAAAACTACACAATATATAGAGACGTTGTCTCCCCAAAAAGTTTTGCAGAATATATATAGAGACTACGTATGCACAATATTTCCATTGTATATATAAACAATATCGAAAATACTATACAGTAACTAATCTTTGTTCGCTAATAAAAATACACCTATGAAGTCTGCCCATTCGATTCGTACTCCATCCATATCTTCTTGAGTGTATGGTTTCGTGGTGTTAAACTAAAGTATAACACAATATTTCGAAATTAGTAAACAAGAAGTTTTTGCTGAATATATAAATTAAAATTGTTAATGAAGTAAAACAAAAGTTTACCAGTTTATTTATAAGGGTGCACGTGTTGGATATCATATTTTGCATGAACAATTGGACATAATATTCACACACTATTGATCCCAATTGATGAGGACAATAGTGAACAAAAATTTATCCTTAATATAATAATTGTACATGACAAAAATCAAAGAAATTTATGCTTTTTTTTTTACGTACCTTCACCGATTTCCATGTTAATTTTGTGGATCTGAACCCATTCTTTGATTTCCACAATCTATAAGATCTATAGAACAAAAGTGAAAACATTAGGATAATAAGCTAATTGAAGCAAAAAAACTTACGTATTTATGATATGAGCTAAACTCTCATCGGGCGCGTTCTGACTGAGTGAGTTCAGAATATAAGCAATTTTATCTTTAGGAATTAAGACTACTAAAATCCAATGGTGCCTAAACGACATAACGATGATTATAAACAGTACCATCTTCATAGATTACATGCAACAAAGTTTAAAATTTAAAAATCCATACCCGGTATTAAAGGAAAAGAAGACACGTTGACGGACATCCGTAATCATGTCAAAACAATCAGCAAGATTCTTAATTTGCTCTTCTTGATTTTGATTTCCCAAAATCGATGCAAAACTACTATTGTCTACTAGTAAGTAGTTATTGAGAATATGTTGATTGTATGTAGCCCAAATGTAGCAGAAATAGATTTAGGAAACGTTAGTAAATGTAACAAGTTGGTATAATAACTGAAAAAGATAAAGTACTTATGCAATGTAACAAAGAATGAGAGTATAGCCAATGTCTTTCATCTCACAATATAACAAAATGTCTTCTCTGGCAAGGAAGCAGTTGTTATGAAAACCAAACATATTTTTGGTAAGATCTATTTATAGCATGTCACTATCACTCCTACTATGTTTGGCAAAGTGATAAACCAGCTTGATTGTAGTTGGAAGCGTCATGCCTGATTGATGAGATTGTATATCTGACATAACCTTCCTACCTTTGTTTGGAAGTGATGGCTATGACAATAAATTTAATCTATTATTTGTAAAATAAAAGTGGGGAACATACTATAAAGAGGAAATGTAAAATTAAATGTCTCTTTCGATACATTGGTTGTCTTAAAAATTCATGGACGCGACCATGGTACAAAAGTGTTGACGGCTTGTCCAAAGTATTGAAGTTCGTCATTTATAGGAATTGAAAGATCCAAATCCTTGTTATTTCCAATTATTAAATCCACTACGACGCGAGCATTATACTTTCCTAGTGGAATACCTGAATCTTAGCAGGTGCGTCGCTTGATTCATACATTGTGCCAATGGCAACACTGTTTTCTATATTTTCAATGGCAAGTTGACATGCCACACCCTTCAAAGAAACACATAGTTAGAGTAATACCGATATTAATTTGATAATATAAGAAATGAAATGAAATTAATAATATGCAACTTACTTCTCCTATGTCTTGGACATCGAGATGGTCAATACAAAGTTCTCTAATGACTTGAGGCTTTTGAAGGATCTCATTTGCTTGCCTTATTGGTTCTTCTGCTATCGGGTGTGATTGATCGTGATTACTTCCCATACAAGGAGATCAACCAACTTGGCTATTTCACATACTATCATTTGGACGAGCCATCTTGAAAAAAATAGATGGAGATAAAAATTGACCAACGCCCCTAACACGTCCTCGATGCTCGGGTGTTCTCAATGTTTCTGTAAAAATATCTGCACCTCGATGTGCATTTTCCAACTTATTCTGAAATTAAAATATTATCAATTAATTAAAATTAATCAATCAGAGATGTGAAGTGTTAACTGTACTATCAATTATACATCCTTACAATTTGATTGGAGGCTTCAATCGTGTCTTCATCGACATACACTTTATCCTTTCCCTTTCGCCCTTCCATCAATAGTAGTGCACGTGAGGATTGATCAGATTTAATATCTACACCCTAAATCCACCAAACAATGAATTAGTAAAGTGGAATAAAATAAACATAACATATATTATATATTAAGGTTTAGAATTCTTACTAGCTCATGACCGAGTTGGGCACAACACTTTCTAGTCATACGGTGAAGATATTTAAGAAGATTTCGTCTCTCTTTTTGCTCTTCACTATTTTTCTGTGTTTTAACACATTAGTAATATGCTAAACATTAAAATAATTTACAAAATACAAAATAATTAAGTAGTTATCGTAAATTCTTCTAATAATCGAATATTTACATAATGATCTCGTTGTTCTTGTGTGATGTATGGGTATTTAGTAGGCGAATGTACTAACTTCTCATGGTCTTTGTTTATAAACGGCTTGATATAATCTTTAGTGAGATTGTATCAAAATGTTTCGAATGTTCCCGTCATAGACATCATGATCCTATGTTTGGACATAGGATCCACCTGAAATGACATCTGTTTAAAATAGAATAAAATCGGGTTAGTTATAGTATGATACATGATTATATTTAGTTAAGTAAATATGTACCTATGCAATCCCAGACATTCTCTTTTAATTGATCGGGGACATCTGCCCAAGTATCATAGGTGAGATGATCTGACACATACACCAATATAACTATGCAATTTCTTCACACTATCTCCGATTTCTTGACCCATAGAGTTATATTTAACTACGCGTCTTCTTTAGCCATTCTTTCCTGAGCGAGCTCACGCAAGACTGCCACGCCTCTAGTGAACCTGTTTCGAGCAGGTCTGTTCACGGGTGTACCATCAGCATGATCGCTCTTCAAGCTAGTATGATTTCAATCTGCACAACAGAGAGAAGATATGTTAATAAAATATATAATTGGTTAAATTATCTTCAGAATGATTAACAGTTCTAACAACTCTGTGAGACTCTTATCGCTCCATCCAAACTTTGCTTTCAAATTATAAAGCTTAATCAATGTAGATATCTTAGTAAAATTATTACAATTTGAGTATAATGGTTTCTTGGCATCCTCTAATGATTGCTCAAATATTGGCGATTTGTCGTTAAAATAATCGTGTGCAACCTCAAACATACGTATTTGGTCATCCAAATCCTCATCTATAATTTGATAGACTGAACAATTTCAATATTTCTTCTTTTCATCGATATAGATTCTCCATGCCAAATCCATGTGTCATAACTTTGATCGATACCATTTACAAATAAATGGTCTCCTACTACATTCACATTTTGGTACTTGGCATTCACACATTCAAACTTGGACAACAAACAACATTTGGCCCTTTGGAATGTCGTAACACATTTTCTATACAAGTCTCAACTCCTAAACTATATTTTTGTGACATTTGATCCTTAAGCATTCACAACTTATTCATATCCCAACTAAAATTATACCTACACACAAGGTAAAAATTCAAACACAAATTTTTAAGGCACTACGTACTTTAAGGCACTACTTTAAAATTCAAAAAATTAGTCACTACTTTAAAGTTCAAAAAATTAGTCACTACTTATAATACAAATTTAAAATAAAAATTAAATAAAACTATTTAAAACATATAACTAAACCACAAACAAATTCCTAAAAAATAGAAAAATAAATAAAACTATAGCAAAATAAAAATAGCAAAAAATTATTACCTTTGAAAGAGACGAAAATGAGAAGGGGAAGCAAAATGGTGAAGAGTTTTTGGAGGCTTTGAGAGGATTTTTTTAGAGGGTTTTGGCCGCGGGGAAGAAGAAGAAGAGGAGACGTTTTTTAGACGTTTTTGGAAAGAAGAAGAAGAAGAAGAAGAAGATTTGGCCATGAGTAAAGAGAAAATAAAGAGAACAAGAATAATAAAATTGAGTTTTTGGGAAGAAGAAGAAGAATAAAATGGAGGCTCCAGGTAAACACAAAATGGAGTTTCAGTAAAGGGAGAAAATAGAGGGAAGAAGAAAGAAGACAAAAATGAAATTGAAGAACACCCTTTCAGCGCCCACGCTAAGAAAATAAGGAGAATCCAAAAAAATTGAAAAATTCCTTTTAGTGTTGATCAGACCAACACCAATGGCTTTTGGTGTCGGTCCGATTGACACCAATTGTTTCGTGGAGTTATTTTTTCGGGTCAATTTTTCTATTTGGTGTCGATCTGACCGACACCTAAAGTAACAGATTATTAATGTGTGGTGTCGGTCCCATTTGGTGTTGGTCTGACCGACACCAATTTTCCAGACCGACACCAAATTACCGACATCAAAACAGACCGACACTGTATTTTCGTGTTTTAAAACAAATTGGATAGACTATTCCCTCTTTTGTAGTAGTGTTTTTTCATAATTTAAATAGTCCATTCTCTATATAAATAGAAGACTTGTGAGGTCTTCATTTTTTTCTCACTCTGTTCAGAGTAACTCATCTCTTAAACAGAGAACTCTCTCAGAAGTTGTGTGTTCTTATTTTCTTCTCCATAGTCAAACCTATGACAAAATTATCCCAGTTTCTTCTCTAAAGGCTTCCCACTAAACACTTTGTGTTGCAAAGAAGTCATAACCTAGACAAAAGGAGATCATTATAGATCATACAAGGGAATATCAATCTTACTCAGCATAAAGACTTGCAAGAACTGTTCAAATGTTCAAATAATGTGATTAAGGTTTTTGTCAAAAATCTCGAGTAATTGACATTCAAATCAAGATTACTTAGGTATAAGATTGAGACTTGGATAAATGAGATTAGCCCGGTTTTTCTGAGTAGGAGGAAACCATATTTAAAATATAGATAGTGCGAGAAGGATCAATATCAACTAATCCTACAATCTCTATCAAGAACTTGCATCATGAGATCCTAAATGGGGATATGCGTCAGGAGTTTTAAGTCAACCACGTTTGATGTGTGTTCACTAGGGTTAATATCAGGAGTACTTTTCAAAAAGGGATAAGACTTAGATCTAAATCAACATATGACCTATACTTAGACAGTCTTACTAAGAAAGCTTAGCAGATTTGAATTGACGGGCGAAACTATCAAGGGATTGGTTATGGAGTTAACCAAGTCCTATATCAAAAAGTGGTAGCTAGAACCATAGGTAGTCAGTCATATCCCATCCAATCAAATAAGTCGTCTTCCTGGACGCAATGAGATGATATAATCTGGTTCTTTATAAGTGTTTTAGGGACACACAACGTTACCAGGGTAATACTTAAGATCCTATGTCTTTTAGAAAGACAATGAAGGATGTTGATCGAGAAGAATGGATGAAAGCCATGAACCTCGCAATGGAGTCCATGTACTCTAATTGAGCTTGATTACTTGTAGATGCACCAAAGAACGTAAGACCTATTAGATGTAAGTGATTCTACAAGAGAAAAAGAAATGTAGATGGAAAGGTGCCCAACCTTCAAGGCTAAACTAGTGGCAAAGAGCTTCACTCAAAGAGAATGACCGATTATGAAGAAACAATCTCCCAAGTTGCCATGTTTAAGTCTATAACGATCCTCTTATCCATTGCCTTATATTATGCCTATGAAATATGATAGATGAATGTCTAGACAACATTCTTAAATGACAATCTTGAAGAGAAAATCTACATGAACCAACCAGAGGGGTTTTAATCCAAGGGATAAGAGCAAAAGTTTTGGTAACTTGTTGAATCCATTTATGGATTGAAGCAAATTTCTAGGTCTTAGAACAAGATATTTGATGATGTTATCTAATCATACAACTTTGAGTCGAATGTTAATGAACCTTGTGTTTACAAGAAGATCATTGACAAAAAACTAGCATTCATTTTATTATATGTAGATGATATCTTACTCATTATGAATGAGGTAAGAGTTCTATTTTATATTAAGGAATGACTAGCTAACCAATACCAAATGAAGGGTTTGGATGATGCTTCATACGTTCTTGGGATCCAAGTAATTAGCGACCAATCTAAGAGAATGCTAGCCTTGTCTCATGCATTTTACATTAACAAGATGTTTATCAGGTATATGAAGAGAGATTTCAAGACGAGCCATTTACCTTTTAGACATGGAATCTCACTATCTAAGGAAGAGAGTTCTTAGACATCTTAAGATGTTTAGAAAATAAGATAGATTTCCTACGCATCGGTGGTAAGGAGCTTGATGTATTCAATGATGTATACAAGGTCTGACATTTGCTACACGGTTGGCAATGTTATTAGATATCAGTCAAATTAATGGTTGAATCATTGGATTACGGTTGTGATATTCTCGAGTATTTCTAGCGAATGAGAAATTATATGTTTGTGTATTATTCTAAGGATTTGGTTCTTATTGGGTACATAGACTCTGATTATCAAGTGATAAAGACTGTAAGAAGTTCATGTTAGGATCATTGTTCACCCACAATAGCGCAACTATAGTTTATAAAATCATCAAGCAAGGAAGCATCTTAGACTCCAGTATGAAAGCTGAGTAGATGGTTGCTTGTGAAACAGTAAAAGAGGTAGCATGAGTGAGAAACTTACTAGAAGATTTGGAAGTAGTTCCTGATCGCACTCGCTCGTGCTATAAAATTACTATGAATATTTGTAATGTGATTTGAGGCTATGTCATAGCATCATTACATTGATGATAACGCAAGTGTAAGTTGTCAATTGTAATCAAGTAATAAATTTCAAGTCTTCTCCACAAGAACTAATTATTTTAATAATTTCATATTATGAATCGATTGTTACACAATGTTTGTTTCATAAGAGGGGGGGGGGGGGGGGGTCAAATAGTTCTGAAGTTAAAAATGTTGGTAACATGCTCAATACGACAGACATTGCATATACATAAAAACAACTTTATGACAAACCCAACCACATTGAGACATATGTATTAATCAACAAGCTAAATTAACAATAACCATACAATAACATTAGCTAGGACAATTTTGTGGAAAGAAGAATGGTTCATGTTATACACCAATGTCGTCTCTTGAGGCACATCTTCGCTCAAAGCTAATTACTTGAGGCACACTAGTGGGATTGTTATTCCTAACCTCTCCCTAAGTATATGAAGCTTCATAATTAACCTAATGAACAATAGTAAGAAATTCTTAATCACCCTTTACTCTTGAGACGAAGCAAAAAGCAAACAAAAAGTTGATGGTCAGTCGATTCTTGTTATTTAACATACTTATTTTGTAAATAATTACATCTTCCTTTCCATTATTTAATTGATTAAGTTCCTAATTATCTAACTTAACTATCGGCTACATAATACATAACAGGAAACATTACATGCAACAATTACAATGCGGGAGACATTAACTATCCACGTGAAAACAGAATAACATCTCCTCATATAATTGAAACATGTTTCTAATAACTAAATAATAATTTAAACAACATAAATAAATAAACAGAGTTAAACATAAATAAAACTTAAAATAAAGGGTTTAACAAACAATAAATAAAATAACAAACATAAAATAAAATTGGACAAGTATTAAGTCAGAATGGAAAGAGAAGGGAATAATTCTTTGCTTCTATTGTCATCAAAAACAATGCTGGAGACTTTCAAACAGCTACTTGAAAGCTCAACTTCTTATAAGGATAATTAATTTCAATGCCCTCCCCATTCACAATGTCCTCGACTATGAAATCTCTCTTCCTTACCGATTCTTGTGAATTCAATTAGACAATTGACTCTCAATTTTTGACTCAAACTTCGACACCTATTCTGCTCATTCGGGTCCCTTTCATAGGACTAGAAAATCCTTGACTTTTTTCTCCCACTACTCCATTTCCACCTTTTTAGCATGCTATTTTGGGACACTTTGACTTGTTGCCACAAATTCTTACTTGGGCAAGTAGCAATGAATCATGGTCGTTCATCTTCCTTTGATTCGATGTTAAATTATTTGTTTTATTTTCAATATATTTAATTATAGGCTAAATGCGACTGGGATTGGAAATACAATGCCTTCGAAATTTGTACTTCTGCACCAAAATGGGAATGCAACCAACATCGAGAATGCTCTAACTAAGTTGTTGCCTTCAACATTTTTTTTTCTGTACTAACATGAATGTTCACATCATTGATGAGTTTTTAGCAACAAATGCAAGAAACATTAAAAAACTATATCATAAAAGTGCAATATCAACATGTTTCATTTTTACCTTGCTTAAAATGACAAAGCAATGTATTTACCCTATTTTTCATATAAAATCATGCACTTCTTATACTTTAGCTTTGATAAATTAGTAAATAACATGAAATCTTATAGAAATAAAGTTAAATAACTCTCAAAATAGAAAGTTATCATTGAGTATCGATAAGCCAATCACATTATATTGTGATAACAACGAGGTTCTGGCTAACTCTAAGGATCCTATATACCATAATTGAGGAAATCATATAGAGAGAAAATATCACCTCATCAGAGAGATAATGCATTGAGGCAAGGTTGTTGTCACAAGATTAATACGGTAGACAACGTTGCTAATCCTTTTACAAAGGCTTTCCCTGCTTAAGTGTTTGAAGATCACTAAAGAATTTGGGTCTCCAAGAGACGTCTACGATAGTCTAAAGCAAGTATGGAATTTAATGTTTCTCTAATATATAATAGTCTTACTAATGCTTTAGTTCAAGTAGGAGATTGTTTGGGGTTGTCCCTTAAAAAGCTTAATAACTTGTATTTAAAGAACAAAATTTAGTGTTCGACATTTAATTTAATATGTTATTAATAATAGTTATTATTTTGAGTATAATTAGACATTAATATACAAAAATTATTTAGATTTATCACCTTAATTGTATTAATAGTAATATGTACATTGGTAGTTGGATGTACAATTCGATTGTTGGTGATACGTCCATGGTTAGTTGATCTAATTCTAAGTTAATAACCTAAAACATCTACATTATATAGACTAAGGGAGGGTGCCTATGTCGAGTGATATTGTTGATTTGACCCGTTTTGCAGTTGTTAAACAACTTGATCCTGGTTGTTCATGTAGAGACATGTGAATAAGGTTACCTATGAAAAAAGAAGTTTTTGCGTAAGACGAGACCAGAAGTATTTTGATTGGTCTGGTAATTTCATTATAGATTTTCATCAATTACTTCGCTGAGTATGATTGTATGTCGATGTGATATTAATCTTGAATGGGTTTTGAACTTCTATTTTATGAAAGCATCATTTGGTGTGCATGGATGGGACTAACAAAAAAATGATGGGTTAATATACCTCTCACGTTAGATATTGTCGTAGTGATTAGCTAGAAATGCAATTTCAAAAGAAGAAATTCACGTCTTTCCGAATATTGAGGAAGATGTATAGTTGTTCCCTTAAAAACTGATTCTACGACTTTCTAATAGCCTAAAATTTCACCTTCTACACTTAAAGGTTAGTTTTTAGACTTCTTTGGACTCTTGAGAGTTTTTATTTATTTATTTATTTTTCCCTTAGGAGGACTTAAATAAGATATCTCAATAGAGATAAAGTTGGAATTCAGAAAAGAAGAGAAAAAGGTAATTTTTATCTTCAAAGGCATTATGGTCATTTTTCACCATTTTTTAGCACATAAATATAGGAAAAAAATCACCTTTTAGGGAAAAATAATTGCCTTGTCATTTAGCCACCATCGTTTTCAACAGTTTCTTGATCTCGAGATGACAATTGGGTTAGAGAAAGCAGCATTGTCGACACCATTATTGCATGGTTATTGCCATGTCGACAATAATGTGGTTTTCCATTCCCATCCACCGATTGCACCTCTGTGTGAATCAGTATGTTCCACTAGTTACTTCGTCAGTCGCATTCTACCAACCGCCACTAAGAGTCAATCGAATTATGTCGTGTGTCGTCTAGCGATTATTACCGCTGTCTAGAAGCTAGAAGGCAATTAGGGCGTGTTCAGGTTTTTGTGTGGATAGTGCCACTGGTAGCATTTGTATCTGTCACATCTTGTGTCATGCACTACCTTTCCTGAGGAGAAAACTGCCCAATCCGGATTTGTTATTTATCTCATACCTATAACATCTCCCAAAGTTGTTAAGTGCACATCCAGAACTTGATTTCAACCATTCAGCATATGTCACGCGTCTCTGAGCTATCACATCTTGTCTCTGCGCATTACTTAATGCACCGCCACACTTGCCTAAGCGTAGCCGCATTGTTCACCATAGGTATTTTACCACCAGCCTATTTTTGGTAATTTTGACATTTTTAGTATGTTTTTAATAGTTTGAAGTGGTAATTTTAACTCATTGATGCCATCTTGACCATTTTTTGGTAGGAAAAATTTTAAGAATTGTAGTTTGAGTTTTCTTGAGCAAATTTAGAAGATTTTGGTCAAGGTAAGGGACTCGTCCCTACCTTAGATTCTTTGGTTAATTTTAAGCATGAGTTAGGGATAATTAGCTTGCTTTGCAATATCGTTATAGTTGAATTGTTTATGAACGTTGTATGCCTTACATGTTTAAGGCACATGTTGTTGACTCGTATGTTTACTGAGTTTTACTCATATGTTGACTTGTATGTTTATGCAAGCATGTTAAAATGTTGTGCTCTATTGCCATGTAAAATTGTCTATTTTGTGATTTCATTATAAGACCTAGCACGCAATTTTATTCCATACGATACCTAGACATTCTTCATCATTCACTATAAGACCTAGATGGTTACCATTCTTATATGATATCTAAGCATGTTATCTTCTATATTATAAGACCTTACATATGATGCCTTGGCATATCATTTATTTTATTACAAAACCTAACAGGAAATCATGATATCAATGATACCCTGGCAGGTAATCATACCATCAGTGATTCCTAGACAATCTATCTCTATCATCATAAGTTTGGATATGTAAACATGACTTACATGTTATCTTGACATCACTACTCATATGATTGCTTATATATGTTGATGTGCTCTAATCATTGTTGATCTTATTCATGCTTATACTGATACAGAGATAAGGATTCTTATTCAGTCGAATAACTCACTCTCTTTTTGTGTGGGCTTCCACAAAAATGTACAAGCTTTTCTAGAATGACTGATTTAGAGCTAGGAAAACCATGGGCTTATTATATGTTTTGTCTTATTTCATTACTTCCACTTTTATTGTTTAACTTATTAAGACATGTGAATGATTTGACTATGGTTTTCATGTTTTGAATAGATTACTCTTGTAACTAATTATTTGAATTGATTTATGGTTTATTATTAAACGATTGATCAATTCAGAATGTCTCACTTGTTAAGTAGTTTACTCATGTATCTAAGGTAAAGACCGATATGAGACCCTAATATGGGTCGGGTCATTACAATTGGTACAGAGCTTAAAGTCATTGATTCTATAGACTGACTTATGGTCGTTAAATGAGTCGTTAAGTCTCATGGTCTTCTACTATTGATCGTCACCAGATAACTCAGTTGAGTTAAGCTTTTAAGAGCAGGAATAGTTTAATGAAAAATATATAATGACTATCTGATTTTATAAATCAATGTACTATGTTGTGATATATATTGTAATAAGGGGTGTAAGGCAAAATCGCAAAATCGAACAAACTGCATAAACTGAGGGCGATTCGATTCCGATTTTGTTCAAACCGTTTTGTCATATTGCAAGTCGAAGGTTAACGGTCGACTTTGGTTTCCATGTATGTAAGCTGACAATAGAACCGAGCTGACCGATTATATTAAGCACACAACTATTTTACAGTTTCTTCTATATAATTTCCATCTTCCCATTGTTTTTTCATTCGATCGTCGTTCAGAAGCAAAGAGAAAATAAAGAAAAGAGAAATGAGAAGAGAATTAGCATGAGAGAACAAATATTGCCTTTAACGTTGGAGTTCAGATATGATGTCAAGAACCACACAAAACAAGAAAAAAGAAATACAAATGTTAAGCTTCAAATGACAAAAGTGTGATCTTTGAAAGTGTTGAATCTTCGTTATTTTCTTTGCTCGAAGAGAAAATTCGTTTCGGTTGCACATGCACTCCCAAACTTAGTTTGAATTTTCGTCTTCCTTTGCACCACATTTGCTCGACACCAAAAAAGTATTGTAAAAGTTTGAAAAGAATGAAAGAGGTATATTGTAATATAATTCTTTTTCTAAAGCAAAAATGAAATACAATTGTTAATATAAAAAATTAAATATAACTTTTTTCAAAATCTAGAGAATAGGTAAAAATATATGTGGCTATTTTACTTCACTCATTCTCATTTCATTAAAAATGACCTCTCTTTTCACCTCAGACATGAAAATTATTTGTAACAACCCGAAATTTAATATTAATTAAAATTGGATTTAATCCTTAGCTGGACAATTTTAAAATCTTTACTACTTTTATTATTAATTGAAAGGAAGAAAATTTTATTAATTTTAGTTAGTGGTTTAAGTTTGTGAGGAATTCCAATGAGGTTTAAGCCTAAACCCATCCAAACATCCACTATTTTGAAACTCTACTTTCATAGCCACTCAAAACAAACACCCCTTGTTCTTTATTTATTATTTATTTTAAAAAAAATTAGTTTGACCTAAACTAAAACCTCTCTCTATCTCTCACCCCCCTAGAAACTCACATCGCCCAACACTTTCTCTCTCCCTTCTTTCTCACTTCTTCTTCTTTGCTTTTCCGTTCAAAAACCATATAGCCTCGCCGGACGTCAGAGTCGCCGGAGCACACTCACAAGGAACGTGGTTCGCCGATCACTTCTAGCCTCGCCGAGTCGCCGCTGCAAGTCGCCTCTACCGTGCGAGTCGTTCGCCTGAGACCGAGAGGGTTCGCGAGGATGCTACTAGAAATGGTATAGCAGCGCGCAGGTCATGGGTGTTGTCGTCCATGTCGCCGCCGTTCAGATCTTGCCATGGCTGTTGTGCTGCTTGCTCGCATCGTTGTGGCGTCTTTCCCGGTCAAACCTTTTTATTTTGTGAGCTACTCTCCTAATTAATTTAATTTGTTAAGTGAAACACATGGTTGTAAACTCCATTAATGGAGTTTCTTTTGAAGTTTTGAAACTAAGGGGTGACGGAAGAAGACGAGCATGTGGGGCCTTTTGGTTTTAAAAGAATAAAAAAAAAAGGAAATAAACATAATATAATTATTGGTGGGACCCTTTGGACTATTATTGGAAATTATTAAAAATAGATTTATAATTTATAAATCAAAATAAAAATTGATTTAGAGGAGGTATTTGGTTTTGAATTTAAGAGAGAGACGTGAGGATGGAGACAAGTGTAGCATTTTTTTTTAAAATGTAAATTGGTTAAATATATGTTAGACTAATAATTTATATAAGTGGGACCCCTTAGTAATTTTTGGCTAAAAATGTATTAGAAGTA
>JBBMEG010027689.1:0-23530 GCA_037832605.1 Cyclanthera cordifolia
CGGACTCTACCAGGATGGCTGATCGGTGAAGCTGGGAGGACCATGGGCCTGGAACTAGTGGCGTCGGTCTTAGGCAATTTTCCCTTTGAGTCATTTAAATTACATCTTTAAGAACTGATTTTAGCATGGCATTTATTCTTTTGTTCTGGAATTTCTTTTAAACTGGGTACCCTTGCATTTAAGACTAAAATTTCTTTTATTATTCAATGAGAATACTTTTGAACTGGATTTTGATTTGAGGGCTGTTTTACGTAGAAATTGCATGTCTAAGTAGGGTAAGGAAGACCCAGTTTGGGTCGGGTCTTTACAGTATGGTAGGGCGGCTCATGCTTTAACTCCCAGTTCGTGTTTGGCTTTCCATTGCTGAGACGCCCACTTGTTGCACAAGTAATGCCAGTCTTTGATGTCACTGATAGTACAGTGGGGTCTATTCATTCATTCTTCCACTGGTTGTTTACTAAAAGAAAAGAAAAAAAATAACTTCATCTACTAAACATATTACAAAATAAAAAATATATATTTAAGTATATAACGTACCAGTAATGTGTGGTTTAGGTGTATCTATGATCCTTCAACCAGGATTTCATCAGTTCCTCGATTATATCACTTACGAGCTTATTATCTAAATCAAGGTTGAAATAAGTCTGTTTAGGGATGTAAACACATGAAATTAGTATCATAAGTACATTGAATACTTAAATGTAAATGTAAGGATTAATTACCAGGAGGTTTTGTTTAACGAATTCATTTTCCGCTAGAGTGATTTGCGACCAATCTGTTGCCCTCGCAGGAAAGGACTGTTGAACAAGTACTCCGACCTGGTTGCTCAATGCATTGACGTTCTTTCCAACAACCTTCTTGTTCTCTTCACTGAAATGTACTTTTAGCCGCCCCTCCTTAGCGACCCTTTTGTTCAAGTTTTCACCCTTCGACGGGCCTCGATATCGAGTTGTACTACTGCTACTACTACCTACCTCCAGAAAAATGACTATGAGATCAAAACATTTTAACGTCATATATAAAACTTCATAAGAATTCGATCTTACCTCCAGCCTGAGTACCAGCTTGAGTAGCGACTGTCGCAAGTACGCAATCAAGCTCCGTACTACCTTTGGTCTCTTCAAAAACCGAGTCAGTAAGATGTCTCGATGTATTAGGCATATTGATAACCTACAATTATTAAAACTAGTATTTTCATAAGTCTAATTGAAATAATGTATACATAATGAAATAAACAATTAAACTAACACTTAATCTTCATCATTATTATCGACGTTATCATCCTGGTCTTCATCATTAATGAATCTATTTTCATCTTTTTCATCATTATTCATAGATTGCTCCATTATTGTTGGCTCAACATCGAACTGACACTACAACAAAAATCACATAAGATAGGATTCAAAAAAAGCTATTAAAGGTCTATGATAGCATTTTATCAAACATGGTCATAGCCCATGTTATTGAAATTATCGAACTTTTAATAGCGTTTTTTTGACGCTATAAAAAATGCTACGAAAAATCTGTTTTGATTGCATGATTTGAATACTATGAAATCATTTTATAACATTAGAAAAAATGCTATGTTATCTTAATTCTAGCATTTTTATAATAGCTAAAAATTGCTCTTAAAACATATTAAAAGATATTATATCAATAGGTAGTGTCTTTAAATAATTTATTTACCTCCAAATAAAATTCAAAATTAATAATATTTATGATATCTATTAAGTAAACTTCTATGTATCATATATGATAAAAAAAAGTTATACTCAATTAATCTAAATCTATACAAAAAAAAAAGAAAGAAGAATATATATATATATTGTAGTCTTTAAATTTTTCATGAAGATACAAATAAATCTTCAATCGTTTATACAACTAGATAAACCACTCTCATATGCCTAACAAAATCTTCATCATCTTCATGTACACTTTTAAAATCATTTTAAATTTATCTCGAGATCAATTACACCATGTCCCTGCAAAACAAAATTAACCAAATTTCATTGGTTAAAAAACTGTTTCAATTGATAAGTTCCATAAATTACATGAACCAAATAAAAGTTTTTAAGAGAAGTAACTAATCCTAAAATAATAGACAAATTGGAAAAAACCAGTAAAAGAACTATGCTCACAATTGATACGTTGCAACCTTCCTTTATCACTTTTAGAATGAAACCTTTCAAGATTTTTTGAATAAAATAGAATTGCAAAAAAAAAAAAAAAAACACAACCACTAATATAGATATATCTTAAATTATCCTGATTTCATTATTTAGGCAATAAGTATTGATACTAAGACAAGTATATAGCACATTTGAATTCAAGAGAGAATAATAAATTTTAATGATACAACTTATCCTATGAGTGACCTAATTTTTTCAACAAACAGAAAAACATAAAAAATATAAATTTGAAAACAAGAATCATCGCCTACAACAACCAAAGAATTAACTAAAATACTAATCTTAGTATTATATGAAATATTTATTAATCAACCGAACAATCAACACCAACGAACAATCCTTCTAAAAAAACACCCAATAAGTAATTATAGTTAAGAGATCAATTTTTTTTTTTTACAAAGATAAGGAGTTAGCCAAAAAAGAAGATACATCAACAAAAAGTTAAAGATCTCGAATAAATTCTTCAATCTGAGCTCAATCCAAGGAAGAATCAAGATATCATACACTAATTTCCTCAAACTAGTGCTCTGTTATAATTTTCTTGATAATTGTATTTCAAAGCAATGCATAAATTAATAATTGTTACCTATAAGACACCATTGCATCAGCATCATTACAAAATTATACGAACGGTGAATTTTCGAAAAGAACGATGATCCTAAACAAAATTAATATTTACGTTGGGAGTGCATTTGTGTTGACTTACACATTATTTTTCAAGAGGTTGTGAACTCAAAGCTCAAATCTGTCAAATGTGTTTGTACCTGCATTCAGAATCCAAAAGAAAGTATGGTTTCAATTAGAAATATGATGCATTTTCAACTTATCTATATCCATGAAAGATTAGAGTAGCTTATGCTTACCTCAACTATTCTCACAAAACAAAATGTCTAACCTTACAACAATTGAATGTCCCATAAAAAATTATTAATCAGAATTTTTCAATTCTTTGTTCCCACCAAACAAATTAAGAACGAGTAACATTAAATTTTAAAAATAAAAGCAATAAAGAACCAGGAACAAACTTCAGAAAACCAAAGTTTTTAGGCAACTTACCTTCGTCACATGAAGATTTTTTGGTTGAAAAGCCTAAGTGGGCATTCTTATTGGTCCCTAGACCCTCAACCTCTTGTCCTTGGCATCACAAACCAAGTCGACAAACTAATATATAAGAATTAGAAAGTATACATGACATCGTTTGCAGTATCATTCATGTAGCAAACTTATTTATTTATTTCTGAAACCATATCGCAAACTTATTACATAAATATTTTTTCACGACGTATTCTTTATATGAAAAAATGGTAGCAACCATTCTTAATCCTTTGTAAATAAGATTGCACTCACCTTCTAATTTTAAGCTTCAACCTTAGTTGGCATTCTTACTTGTAGCCGACATGCAAACAAATAAGTTGACAATATAATATTTGAACCACAATTTCAAATGTCTCCTACGTTTCAATTGTACCAGGTTCTCATTGTGTTAGCTACCAATCCCACCATGTTTAACTTCCTAAATGAAATGCATATCAGCCAATTATATCCTTGATCCAAGATATCATTGATCAGTTTTTTTACTACTTCAACACTCTCACACTCAACCACACACCTCTTGCAATCCAAATTTTTTTACACCATTTTGATCTTAAAGTGAGTCACTTTCAAATGGAAAGCTCCATTATTTTTCTTTTTTTTTTTTTTTTTGAGATGACGGATAATTATGGAATTCACTACAAATTAGTGTTATTGGAGTATACAATAAGACAAACTGAGGGTAAAAAGCTTAAATTTTTCACAAAAATATAGATGAACACACATGAAACATGATAAAAAATATTTCATTCAGACCATACTCATAGCAGCTTATATATGATAACAAAGTGTAACTAAACTATAATAAGCTTACAACGAAAATTTGTAGTTTTGAAAAGCAAAAGTGAGCCGTGACTACGAGTTGCATAAGAAGAAGCTATAGAAATCTAGTAGTGATAAACAAATACAAAACTTTACTTTATATCATTTTAAGAATACTCATGCTTATGTTGAGAAAAAAAAGTTTGTTACTTCCAAAACAAAGTTTTTTTACTCAACCTACAAATTTAGCAATTTTCCTAAAAAATAAAAAAGAAATAGCCAAATCAAAAGAAACATTAAGTAAATTTCAAGAAAATGTTCAAGAAAAAGAGAGCATGTCATATAGGCATGAAGTGAAAACTAAAGTAGAGGAAATAAAGAAAAACAACCAGATTATGATAGAAGGATTTAGAACACTCACAACAACGATCTTGATGTTCATTGCCCTAGCCCTAGCTTTTGGCAATCTTCAATCCTTGCTATTAATCTACAAGCAGAGGAGATTAAAATAGAGAATAATGTTAGTAATTACTATGTATGTGGTATTAGGATGGATGGTAGGCTAAATGAAGTGTTTGCTGCCAGTAGAGGATGAATGTATAATAGATTGCTATGAATATTGCATCAATGGAGCTTGTAATCATCCCTTGGCCTGCTAACTGTCTCTTTATTGCCTAAATTACAGAGTTTATTGCATAGAACAACTCTATTCAACCCTAAAACACAAAAAATCAGATATACTCCAATATTCAGTAGCAAAACAACACCCCAAATAACAAAATTAAAAAAAAAAAGAAAAAAAGAAAAGAGCACCTGTGTAGAGAATCACGAAGGAAATGCTAGACCTAAGCAAAAGAGAGAGAAAAATGTAACTTAAAATTGGGCTTTTAGGATTTTTATGATTGCGCCCAACCTTTTCTTCTCCCGCTTTTTTTTCTTTTTACTTTTAATAGCATTTGGTGATAAAAGCTATCCTAAAAAGCTATAGAAAAGGGGATTTGTTGTAGTGCGACATATCAAACTGTCTTCTAAATACTCGCCCACTCTATTTTTGCCTTCAGTTACTATGCATTCGGGTTGATCAATTAGTCCTTCTTCAACTTCATTCTTTTCCATCTCAGGGACATCCCATAAACTTTTATTGGAGACTAACTGCACAACTTTCCAATCTTATCCATGTTTCGGATCGTTTATATAGAAAATTTGTTTCGCTTGGTTAGCTAGGATGAATGGCTCATTTTTAAACCAATATTGTGAAGTATTGATTGTTCCTATCCCAAAATGACTTTGATATCTTCCTTTCTTTTTGTCCATGTTGAACCAGTCATATATGAACATCATCACTTTTCTCGCACTCACGAATGAAGCTTCTAAGACTTCAGTAAGTACACCATAAAAGTTGTTCAAGCCATCTAAACTATCACCTTCACCTTCAACCATTATGCCGTTATTTTGTGAAACATGGCTAACATCATTTGTTATTGTATTATAACAAACTTTATTCACTATAAAAGTTGTATACCAGCGATAAAGTGAATTAAAGCCTACAACAATTGCTTATAAATCATTACACTTATTGCCATTCTTTCGCAATTCAAGAACTTCTTTTCTAACCACGCAGAAAACTCTTGTTCGTGTTTTTATATAGTTCGAACAATGGTCGAATCAATTGTAGATGTTAGCGCAAATAATTACGTATTTCATCACAATTATTTAGAATATACCAATGCAGCCTTTTCTTATCCAATGGATTCAACCTCAGATTTTATATCATGCATAACAAACGGACATTTTGTCTCTAGACCTCATACTCACCAAATATTTCGATATTCGGATTAGTATCTCCATTCATATCCGTTCCATTTAACCTAGTCTCCATGTCGTTAAAATAGGACGAACAGTAGTTTAAAAACTCATTCATCACATATTATTTGGCTATACAACCTACTACTCGCGCTTTATTTCTCGCATGAGCCTTAAAAGTACTTAAACCCAAAATGATACATTCAACTGTAATTAACCAGCCCAACAACCTTACATTCATACGGCAAGTGAACAACTAAGTGAACCATTACGTCGAAAAATGATGGGTGGAAAGATTTTTTTCAATTTGCAAAGAATTATTATTATGTCATTTTGTAGGCGATCCAACTCACTTACACGTAACGTCTTCGAACATAAATATGAGAAGTACCCATAAAACTCAGTAATAGTAGTACTTACATCCTTCGGTAAATATTTTCGAAGCCAACTGAGATTAGTTACGTTGTTGTAACAAAATGTGGCAGTCGTGTGTTTTCAAACCATTCAACTTTCCTTCATTCAAACTGACACATCGAGAAATATTTTATCCAAATCCATCAGGAAATTTAACATATTTTATGAAGTTTAAAAATTTCAATCTCTTTTGACTTGTTAGAGTATAAGTGGCGTGCGACTTCACTAACTTGTCACCGAACCTCTTTAAGTGCAAATCTCTTCGTATTTTAAGATCTTGCAAGTCCAATCGAGCATTAAAAATGTCTTTAGTCTTTCCTTCAATATTCAATATGGTTCCAAGCAAGTTGTCGCACACATTTTTTTCAATGTGCATCACGTCTAACTTATGTCGTATTAATAATTTTGACTAGTATGGTAGCTCGAAGAATATACTTTTCTTCCTCCAATTGTTATCTGAGCTTTTTTCCTTTTCATAACTTGTTTCAATGGATGTTTACTTAAAACTGAAAAATTAATGGTACTTAGTTGGTCTTAAATCTCTTCCCCATCCCATGATTCAAGAGGTTCGAAAAGTTCAGACTTCTCATTAAAAAGTTTACTTTGCCTCAAGAATGGTTCATTGGTAGGTAACGTCGATGCCCGGTATAAGCAAATTTTCCCTCTAATTCGAACACTCGACGTTTGTTCCATACAAATAGGCATGCTTGATAGCCTTTCGTACTTCATCTCGATAAATCGTAGTAAGCTTGGAAATCATTTATAGTCCACAGATAGCAGCATGGAGTTTGAATTCTTCTTTTTTTAAAGCGTCGTACGTGGGAACCATGTTACAACATAATTCCTTCAATTCTTCAATTAAAGGTTGTAAGTAAACATCAATCTCTTTCCTAGGAGATTTCCAACCAGGAATGAGCAAAGACATGATGAAATTTGTTTCCTTCATGCATTTCCACGGTGGAAGATTGTACGGTACAATTGTGACTGGCCAAATGGAATACAAAGTACTCATATTCCCGAAGGGTTTAAATCCGTCAGAAGATAATCCAAGGCGCACATTTCGAGCATCTAAAGCGAAGTCAGAAAATTCTCTATCTTAATGTTTTCATCCTTTGGCATCGGCTAGATGTCTTAATACTCCAGACTCTTCAATACGTTTTTCTTTATGGCATCTCATATCTGAGGTGTTTTGTTTCGACGCAAACATTCGCCTAAGTTTTGAAATTAATGGAAAATGACGTAACACTTTATGAGGAATTTTTGTCCCTTTCTGTGTAATTACCTTATACGAGACTCATCACATATTGGACACCGATCAAGGTCTTTATACTGATTCCTATAAAGTATGCATGCGTGAATTGCATCGTAAGTTAATCCTAAATCACGCAATTTACGTTTTACTTCGTAAAACGAACCAGCTATGCACGGATTAACTTCCGAAAATGCATTATTCAAGAACTTCAACAACTCATTGAATGATTTGTCACTCCACTTATTAATGACCTTCAAGTACATAAGCTTGACCAAAAAGAGTAACAAAGAGAATCTCGTACATTCAGGGAACAATTGTTTGCACCCTTCCTTCATTATATTATCCATTTTTCTCATTCGCTCGCTTTCCTAACCAATGCTTGGATTATTAATTTCAAATGTCTGGTCATTTTCAACGACATCTTCTGTTTCAATATTCTCGCGATTGATATCATTTAACATTTCAATTATGTCCGCGTTGATATTGTTGTGATCAACAGACTCATGTATATTGGGTCGTTGATCCTCTATCCTGCTAAAGTCTAACTCTCTCCATCTTCGACGCTCTAATCAAGCTAAATCAACAGGTTCACCGTGATATACCCAATGCTCATAAGATGATAACATTTCATGAATCAACAAATGTCGTTCTACGTCTTCGATAGAATGCCATGAATTATTCATGTATTTCTTACAAGAACATCTAAGTAAACCGACACGATTCACGTGATTCTTAGCCAATCCTAAAAACTGCTTAACACCTTCGGAGTATTCAGAGGCAAGTTGTCCATATTTCTAACCTAATGTTTATTCATACTTTCTTCCATATTAATGTAGCACACTCTTTTTGTTGTTTGAATGAACAATCCTTCATATGATTCGTGTAAACAAATTTATTAGAATGTGCTACATTAATTTATCTAAGAACTAAAAACTTAAAACTAAAAACTAAAAGCTAAAAACGAAAAACATAATTCATAGTCTTAAAACAAATAAACGAATACCTTATTCTTAATTAATCCCTAAACAATAAACTAAATTCAAACTAAAACTTGAAAATTAAACTAAAGCCTAATTCTAAAAGCTATAAACAAAAACATAATTCTAAAACTAAAAACAAAAACTTAATTCTAAAAACTAAATTAAAACAAAATCTAAGATCTAATTCTAAAAACGATAAACAAAAACAAAAACTTAATTCTAAAAACTAAACTAAAACAAAATCTAAAGCCTAATTCCAAAAACTATAAACAAAAACGTAATTTTAAAAACTAAACTAAAACAAAACCTAAAGCCTAATTACAAAACCTATAAACAAAAACCTAATTCTAAAAGCTAAACTAAAACAAAACCGAAAGACTAATTCTATAAACGAAAATCTAATCCTACAAACCAATCCCTAAACAAAAACTAAATTTCAAAAACTATAAACCAAAACCTAATTCTAAGAACTAAACTAAAACGGAAGTCTAAAGCCTAATTCCAAAACCTATAAACAAAAACCTAATTTTTAAGGAATGAAACTTATTTCATTCATAATCTAACCAACCTAAACAAATAATATATAATTTCAAACAAATTTAACCACAATTCAAACAAATTTCAAACGAAATAAACACATAATCTTACCTTTTGGAAGAGGGATGGACGTGTCGGTTGAGAAATGAGAGAGCGGTGGCGGTTTCTGGTGAAACATGCGGCGAAGAGGGTGGAAATTTTGAGAGAATTTGGGAGAAAATTGAAGAAGAAACGGAGAAATGGAGAGGAAATGGCGAGTTCTTGATTCTGTAATCGGAGGAAAATGTGATGGAATAATGCTCTGTTGCATTTACCCATTAAAAAATATAATAAACGTTCGGGCTTCGGCGACAGAGAAGCGGTTCTGTCGCTGAAACCCAATCATTTTCCGCCTAAAATTTGTATTTGGGGGAAAATATCAGGCAAAGACGACAGAACCGCTCCTCTGTTGCCTTTGCTCATTAAAGAATAATAAACAGTTGGGCTTTGACGATAGAGATGCGGTTTTGTCAGTGAAGCTCAATCATTTATATACGCCCGAATTGGTTTTGGGGGGAAAATTGTGGGTAAAGGCAACAGAACCAGTCTCTCTGTCGCCTTTGCGCGATTTCAATTTTTTTTTCTTTCATCCAAAAGAGATAGAGTAAGCTCTCTGCCGGGTTTACTTTAGGAGAAGGTGACAGAATTTTGCTTCTGCCGCCGTTTTACTTCGAAAAAGCGCTAGATCACTTACTCTGTCGCATTAGTTTGAGGCAAATGCGACGCTCGTGTATTCTGTCGCATTTACTGGTCAAAGGCAAGAGATTTTCCCTCAGTCACTGATACTCTCGTCGCCGAAGAGCTATTTTCTTGTAGTGTCTATTATGTGAAAAATTGTTGCGTATCATCACACTAATTCTCTCCACGAACTCAATTGCATAAGCACTGTCTTCAAAAGCTATACTACTCATACAAACTCACTCTCTCGCAAGAGAATATAAAAGAAATTTAACTAGAGTCAGCTTACCAAACTTAAAGTACTTCTGATTAGGATGCCTTGAAGCGAAATCCTTATGCTTCTTTTATAGTATTTGGAGCACACCACTTTTTTGCATCTTTTCGATGTGAGAGAATTTTTATTCTAATATATTTTTCTAAAAATCTAACAATTTCACTTTTGTGAGATATTTAAAGAATTAACATCTTCTGCTGCAACATTGTCTTCACCGACAATCATAATCCTCAATTCTGAGAATTATACCCTACTCCACCATAAAAGTAGACCACTTGAAATCTCATATTTCAATATTTTTCTTCTTCATCACATGTTGATACACCTTGCTAAAATTTACAGTGCAACTTCTACCTACTTGACTTACCTAAAAGTTTTCTAACAACCGACATATAACTTCCACCAAACATCTTGCATAGCCGCCAAGTCAATGCTCGAGGCAAACTTGTGGATCCAATCACATTACATCGTCCAGTGTTTTGAAAGGTGCACCCAGGCGCAGTCAGGCGCGCGCCTAGGCGCAAGGCACACGTGTTGCGCCTCGCCTTGGAAAGGCGCAGCGCGTGTAATAAGGCGCGCGCCTTTTCGCGCCTGTCTTGAAGCCTTAAGGCACGCCTTTTCCCCGTACTAGGTCATTCGTAGCGCGAGATAAGTTTTTTAAAGTATCAAAATGTCTTAAAATCACTTATGGGTGTTTATATATCATTTTTTTTATTAAACTTCATTTCTTTCTATGAAAAAGTATATTTTTTTTATGTTTTTTATATTGTGCGCCTTAAGTAAAAAAGCCCGCGCCTTAAGGTGCGCCTTGCGCCTCAGGCCCTAGAGGCCCATTGCGCCTTAGTGCGCCTTGGGCTTTTTAAAACACTAACATCGTCTATCATAGCAAGGAGGATATAGTGTAAGGATGATTTCTTTCTTTAGAGTGATTCACCATCTCCTCTAGCAAGAGAGACCATGTCACCATCCGAACTCGAGTCCTTTGATCAGCTTACTCTATTAGGATAATTTCCTTTCATGTGACCAGTCTGTCCCGCCTTTCTAGCAACATTTATTCTACACAAAGTCTTTCTTCTTCTCTTGATTACTTTACTTTTTAGAACATTTGCTGAAACCACCACTAAACTCTACTGGATCGCCATCACATCTTAATCTTTTTATTCTAGAAGCATCACATCTTGATTTTCTCTTCAAATTCTTATGTGATCTAGATTGTATCAACACATCTCGAACTTGTACTTGCCACAAGTTGATGATCATCCTCTTTCCCTCAAATTTCTCTATGTCAATCTTCACCGGAGCCATAAAGCTTAACAAATCTGCGTCACTTCTAGCAAATAAGCAAATAGAGAATAATACTTTTCACAATACCCAGTTACAGTTTGTTTTAAGAATTCCTTTCTGATGTGGAAACTCAGATGCAACCACATATCATACTCAAAAAACTATGAACCTAAAGCACCGATCCCACTTGTTAGGAAAAACCTTCAAAAAATTAGTACAAAAGTAAGTAGAAAATAATTGAGAAATTAAAAGAAAAATAACAAAATAGTACCTAAGAATTTACGTGGGAAAACTCCAAAACTAGAATTGAATGTTCTTAATTGACTAGTTGATTGGTATCTCTAATCTTCCAAGTTATATCTCCTTGCTACACTGAATGCTTGGTTAGAAGCCTATAGAGAATTGGGATCAAGGAGAATTTTGCCAGAGGTTAGACGATCAAAGAAGAGAGATTTCTCTACTTAGAGAGGGAATACACAATATGAGATGAGATCACTACAACAAAATCGGTCTTCGCGACAAGAGTATTGGCGACGGAGGCATTTTCCGTCGCACTTGATCACCAAATGCGACGAAAAAACCTTCTGCCGCATTTCCCTCCACTTAAAGCGACAGATCGTTGACTCTATATCAGAGCAAAGGCAATAGAGTCAACTTTCTATCGCCTTTGGTGTAACGAAGTTTTGTGAGCAAATGCGACAAAGGCAACACTCTATTGCCTTTGCCTATTTTTTCTCCCCAAAACGATTTTTTGGCATAAAAAATGGTTGGATTCGGCGACAGAGTAGTTCATTCCATCGCTGAAGCTCAACTATTTATTAGTCTTTTAATGGGCAAATGCGATAACGCTTTATTCCGTTGCAGTTGGACTAATTTATAGAATAAAGAATGCGCGAATTCCTTATCATTTCTCCTTTTCTTCTCCGAATTTCTCCCGAATCCTCCCAAATTCTCCATCGCCACCACTGTCGCTGTCACCTACTCCTCTACCTCTCTCATTGCTCAACCGCGACCTCTCTCTCTTTCTAAAGGTAAGATTTCATTGGTTAGTTTTTAGTTTGAAATTGTTAAATTAGTTTGAAATTTTGAATATATGTTTAATTTTGTTAGATTAAATTAAATTTTAGGGTTTTGTTATGAGTTTTAGAATTAGGATCAATTAGGTTTTAGTTTTAGTTTTTAGTTTTTAGTTTTTAGTTTTATGTCTAGGAATTAGTTTTAGTTTTTAGTTTTAGGTTTATGAATTAGACTTTAGTTTTTAGTTTTTAGTTTTAGGATTATGAATGAGGTTTTAGTTTTTAGAATTAGGTTTAGGAATTAGGTTTTAGTTTTTACAATTAGGTTTAGGAATTAGGTTTTAGTTTTTAGTTTTAGGTTTATGAATTAGTTTTTAGTTTTTAGTTTTAGAATTAGGAATTAGGTTTTAGTTTTTACGATTAGATTTAGGAATTAGGTTTTAGTTTTTAGTTTTAGGTTTATGAATTAGTTTTTTGTTTTTAGTTTTAGGATTAGGAAGTTGGTTTTAGGTTTTCGTTTTAGGTTTAGGAATTGGGTTTCAGTTTTTTGTTTTTTGTTTTAGGTTTAGCAATTAGGTTTTGGTTTTTAGTTTTATGTTTGAGGATTAGGTTTTTATTTTTAGTTTTAGGTTTATGAATATAATTAGTTTTTAGTTTTTAGTTTTTATGGTTTAGATTTAAGTTTTAGTTTTAAGAATCAGTTTTTAGTATTTCGTTTTAGGGTTTAAATTAGTGTAGCACATTCTAATAATTTGTTTATGTCAATCATGTAGGATTGTTTGATGAAACAACAAAAGGGTGTGCTACATTAATTTTGAAGAAAAATATGAATAAAGATTGGGTTAGAAATAGAGACAAATTATCCTCTGAATACGTCGAAGGTATTAACTAGTTTTTAGGATTCGCTAAGAATCACATGAATTATGTCGATCTAGTTAGATGTCCTTGTAAGAAATGCATTAATAATTAATGACATTCTATTGAAAACGTAGAATCTGTTGATTCATGGAATGTTAGCATCTTTGAGCATTGGGTATATCACGGTGAACTTGTTGATTTATCTAGATTAGAACGTCAAATACGAGAAACGTTTACTTTACCCAAATAGAGGATCAACGAATCAATATTCATGAGTCTGTTGATCACAACATTGCCGACCCCGACATAATTCAAATGTTAAAATGATATCAATCGCGAGAGTATTGAAACATAAGATGTCATTGAAAATAACAAGACATTTGAAATTAATAATCCAAGTATTGGTGAGTAAGCGAGGAAATGAGAACAATGGATAATATAATGAAAAAAGCGTGTGAACAATTGTTCCCTTGAGATTCTCTTCGTTACACTTTTTGGTCAAGCTTATATACTTGAAGGCCACTAACAACTGGAGTGACAAATCATTCGATTAGCTGTTGAAGTTCTTTAACAGTGCATTTTCTAAAGTTAATCCATGCACAGTTGGTTCATTTTACAAAGCGAAATGAAAATTTTGTGAATCAAGATTAACTTACGATGCAATTCACGCGTGCAAGGTATGATTGCATACTTTATAGGAATGAAAATAAAGACCTTTATCGGTGTTCGATTTGTGATGAGTATCCATATAAGGTAATAACCCATAAAAGCACAAAATTTCCGCATAAAGTGTTGCATCATTTTCCATTAATTCCAAAACTTAGCGAATGTTTACGTCGAAACAAAACGCTTCAAAAATGAGATGGCATAAAGAGAAGTGGATTGAAGAGTCTAGAGTATTAAGACATCTTGTCGATACTGAAGGATCGAAACATTTAGATCGAGAATTTCCTCACTTCACTTTAGATTCTCGAAATGTGCGCATGGGATTATCTTCTGACAAATTCAACCCCTTTGGGAATACGAGTACTTCGTATTATGTTTGGTCAGTCACAATTGTTCCGTACACTCTTCGACCGTGGAAATACATGAAGGAAACTAATTTTATCATTGTCTTTGCTAATTCCTGGTCTAATATCCCCAGGGAAAGAGAAGGACTTTACTTACAATCTTTAATTGAAGAATTGAAGGAATTATGGAGTCATGGGGTTCGCACGTATGACATGTTCAAAGACGAAGAATTCAAACTCCATGATGCGATCTTGTGGACTATAAATGATTTCGCAACGTACAAAAAATTATCTAGATGGAGTATGAAAGAATATCAAGCATGCCATGTTTGTAAGGAACAAACGCCGAGTGTTCAAATTAGAGGAAAAATTGCTTATACTGGGCATCAACGTTACCTTCCAATGAATCATTCTTGGAGCAAAAGTAAACTTTTAATGGGAAGTCTGACTTTTTTAACCTCCTGAATCGTAGGATAGGGAAGAGATTTTAGACCAACCATTAATTTTTCAATGTTGAGTAAACATTCATCGAAACTAGTTAAGAAAAGGAAACAAATTTCATATAACAATTGGAGAAAAAAACTATATTCTTCGAGCTATCATATTGGTCAAGATTATTAATACAACATAAGTTGGAAGTGATGCACATTGAAAAAATGTGTACGGCAACTTGCTTGGAACTGTTTTGATTATTGAAAGAAAGACTAAAGACACGTTGAATGCTTGATTGGACTTGGAAGATCTTAAAATACGAAGAGATTTACACTTAAAGAGGGTAGGTGACAAGTTAGTGATGTGTTAGTTTGAATGAAGAAAAGTTGAATGGCCTTTTATACTTTAACAAGTCAAGAAAGATTGAAATTCTTAAACTTTATAACATTAGTTAAATTTTATGATGGATTTGGATCAAACATTTTTCGATGTGTTAATTTGAATGAAGGAAAGTTGAATGGTTTGAAAGCACACGACTGCCACATTTTGCTACAACGGCTAATCCATGTTGGTGTTGGAAAATATTTACCAAATGATGTAAGTATAGTATTACTGAGTTATGTGGATACTTCTCAGATTTATGTTCCAAGACATTATGTGTAAGTGATTTGGATTGTCTACAAAATGACACAATAATAATTCTTTGCAAATTGAAGAAAATCTTCCCACCAGCAATTTCGACGTAATAGTTCACTTGGTTGTTCACTTGTCCTATGAATGTAAGGTTGTTTGGCAAGTTAACTACAGTTAGATGTACCATTTTCAAAGAAGTTTAAGTACTATAAGGCTCATGTGAGAAACAAATCGAGAGTAGAAGGTTGTATAGCAGAAGAGTATAAGGTTGTTTAGCAAAATGTTTGTCCATTATACATGGCAGCAAATCTGACGTTCGATCCATTAGACAAGAAGAGGTTGTATAGGTATATTCAAAATAATAGCGATGAAATACATACTTATCAGCATCAACATCTATAATTGATTCGACCAAGTGTACAAATTACATTCGATGAACTATATAAAAAGCGCGAACAAGAGTTACCTGAGTGGTTTAGAACAAAAGTTCTTGAATTGAGAAAGAATGAGAATAAGTGTAATGATTTGTACACAATGGCTATGGGACCTAATTCACTTTACCGATCATATACAAATTGTATAGTGAATAGAGTATGTTATAAAAGAGGAACGAATGATGTGGGTCATGTTACACAAAATAGTGGCATAATTGTTGAAGGTGAAGGTGATAGTTTTGATGGCTCCAACAACTTTTATCGTGTACTTCTGAAGTCTTAGAAGCATCATTCATGAGTGCGAGAAAAGTGATGATGTTCATATGTCGGTTTAACACAGACAAAAAGAAAGAAAGATTTCAAAATCATTTGGGTATAAAAACGATCAATACATCATAATACTGGTTTAAAAGTGAGCCATTCATCCTAGCTTACCAAGCAAAACAAATTTTCTATATAGACGATCCAAGACATGGAAAAGATTGGAAAGTTGTCCAGCTACTCTTCAATAAAAGTTTATGGGATCCTCTGAAATAGAAAACAATGAAGTTGGAGAGGACTAATTGATCAACCTGAATGCATAGTAATTGAAGGCATAAATAGAGTGAACAAGTCTTTAGAAGACAATTTGTTATGTAGGTTCAATGTTGAACTAACAATAATAGAGCAATCTGTGAATGATGATGCAGAAGATGAATATATATTCATTAATGACGAGGACGAGGATGATGGTGTTAATAGTAATCATGAAGATAAGTGTTAGTATATTGTTTATTTCATGTGTTCATACCTTGACTGAGTTACTTCGACCTAGATTTGGATAATAAGCTCGTAAGTTTGCAATCGAGGAACTGATGAAATCTTGGATGAACAATTATTGATACACCTTATACACACATTACTGGTACGTTATATACTAAAATATATTTATTTTTTATGTAATGAAAATTTAAATGAAGTTAAATTTTTTTTCTTTTGTCTTAGTAAACAACCAGTGGAAAACGAATGAATAGATTCTACTGTACTGTGAGCGATATCCAAGATTGGCACTACTTGTGCAAACGATGAGAGTCGAAGGAACAGAAAACAAAACACAAAAAGGGAGTAAAAGCACGAGTAGCTCAACTATACAACCACCAAGCTGAGCCTCTATCATTCGCATCCATTATTGAAGAGGTACGTACCTCTTTTTTCTTTCTATATACGTGTTTATAATTCTATTGAATTAACTTAATAATAAATACGATTTATGAATTTAGAGTGACGCTGCTAGACATGATCTGATAGGTCCCGTCGACGCATTCAAGACATTTCATTACAAATATGCAAATGGTGAATGGACTAACGACGAGGCGAGAGAGAAATATGTAAGTTATGGACTTATTAAATTAATGTAATTTTTAGGGGTGCCATTAACAAAAAATCATTTCTTTCTTATCTAGGAGAAGATGAATGCATTAAGAGAATTCTTGATTGCATCAGGAACCCCACAAACACAAAAAGCAATATGCGAGTATGTGTTAGGGAAGAGCACGGATGGGATTCGAGGCACGACGTACTTGCCACTTGAGAAATGAGAAAGAACTTCTTCTTCCTCTTCAACTAGTACTGCATCTCAACGAGATCCTGAGACTGGAGGCTTTTATTGGAGAACATGTAACTAAAAGAACAGGTGAAGTAACGAAAAAAAAAGAACAGTATCATAGCCATCCAAGATAGAATGAACGTCGCACTAGAGCAAATGAAGAGGAGGCTCGACGGTGTTGCCAGACCATCTGAGTGAAAGGTACAAAATATTTCCAAGTTTCATCTTAACTTTCTTTTCACCTAAGTCTTAAGAATGATGGCTATCGTGCAACAAAGTTAGCCATCATTCTAAGATCATTTCTTTCAATTATGTGTTGTGGCTATCCTACAGCAAAGGTAGCAACAAATTGAAATGAATTGAGCTTCTTTTAACCGGTTTATTTTACGTAACATGAAAAACACAGTTATGCTGCCTAATTTTACTTAGAATTTAATTCTCTAAGTTTTGCCAAATCTAATTCTAATTCTTGTTTATTGTAGACCACTACAAGGAAGGACCACTTCGGCGTCGGAGCTTTCGACGTTGACCAATATGCCATGAATCGTCTACGGCTAGCTCGTTATCTTTTCGTTAAGGTTTTTTATGTTTATTGTAATCTTTTTGTTCTGGAATCTATTTTCGTTAAAGTTATTTTTATGGATTCTTTATATATATATATATATATATATATATATATGATGGACGTTCAGTTTATAAACATTGTAATTCTGCTAATTTAATTTAGTTACTGATGTTGTAGTCGTTATTATAATTTGACTGTTTGAAATGACTAAATCCATCTTCAAAGATTTGCAATTAAAAACCATCATTCTTAAAGATTTGCAATTAAAAGCCACCAATTTAACAGAATTTTTGAAAAAAATGAATAAAATAGAGAGCAGATGCGACGAAATATTGGTCGTAGCATTTGCCACCCTAATGCGACGAAGAACTCGATTTCGTCTCATTTGCAACCCTAAACCTCTGTCCCCGTCATCTTCTTCGCCGACAGAGAAGACTTTTGATGCTTAAATACATGACTTTTTGGAATGAATTGGGCATTATTATTCACATTTATAACAATCTCCACCTTGAATATGATGTCTGAGTTCTTCTTTCCTTTTGAATTAGTTGCTAGAGATGTCTACTACTCTGAGTAGACTTAGGCAGATCAAACTTGGATTTGGTCAGTTCTTTGGTTAGCATATCTGAGGCATTATCCTTGATTTTAACTTTTACAACTAAGACCACTTCTTCCACAGCTTTCTCTTTGACGAAGTGAAGTTTCACATCTATGTGTTTGGATTTTTCATGAAAATGTTGGTTCTTTGTGAGATGAAGTGCACTCTAATTATCAAAGAGTAACTTCACTCCATTGTGTTGATACCCTAGCTCTCCTAGAAGTCCCTTGAGCTATATATGGCATTGTTTATAGCTTCTGAAAGCAGCAATAAACTCTACTTCTGCAGCTGATAAGGCTACTATTGACTTTAGGTTAGACTTTCAACTGCTTATGTTATCTTCAAACATAAAGGCAAAGCTAGAAAGTGATCTATTCTTGTCTGAGTCTCCAGTATAGCCTAAGTCTACATAGACTAGCTTCTAACTGATTGTGTTTGTTGTAGAACATAAAAAATCACATTGAATGACGCCTCTAATTTCTAAGGAGTCTTTATTGTTGAGTAGGATCGACTATTCCTGTAATCTACTTGATTCATCTCTTCCAATCTTCCAAGCTATGACTCCTTCCTTTTGGTTGGAAATTTTAATTTGAATTATATTATTGACCTTTCAAAAACATTAAAAAAAATCTTAATTGAAAATGATTATTTTTCTCTCTTTGTATAATTTTTCCAACGTGAAAATTAATGTGAATAAATGTATAGTAACATTTAAAAGATCATAATAACAATTTGATCAACTAAGCACCAAAAATTTAAAACCCATAACTTTAACCATCATTTTGAACTCTTTGAAAACTAAAAAAAAACTAAAAATATTACATTAATATTGGAATGAATTTTAAAACATAAATGAGAGATTTATTCACTTGTTTAAAGTGAACTGAACATATCATTGTTTTATTAAGTGACATCGATCTTTAGCTTAAAATTTTCAAATGATGTAGTACCCAAATAATGTAATACGCAAATGTTTAAATTTTATGTCAAATTTTGAAGATACACAATAAATTCTCGATAACTTATGATCGCTATCCAATTGAGATTTTTTGTTTATCTTTCTATTAAGATTTTATGGTGGAATTTAAAGTTCATTTCTAACTTTGTAATTTATTTAAATTTTTTAATTTTTTTTTTATCAATTTCTATATATCATAAAACTTGAAAATTTTAACGTGAATTATAACTAAAAATATTAATTTGTTTAAACTTAATACTCAATGACTTTGGTGGCTAAGGATAGGTCCATTAAATAATAGTGGCCACTTCCACTCTTAATATGCTTAGTTTTGTGAACTGTTAACTATCCGATGTTGTAGTAAAATGTAATGGATGATTCCTTATAGAACCATGAACTCTATTTTTTGTAAGATAGTATACTTGAGAGTAATGTATGGAAAAAACTAATTAATTTTTGCTAATAGTGTTGTGACTTGTTCCAGAGTATTCAAATTTTCCTGATATTTTATTAAGATGTATTATCTTACTTAGGAAATGATATAGATCAATCGGATTTTTCATGTATAGCAAAATTGAAAAAAATAAAATAAAAAATTAACACTCCAAATGATACATTTTTAACGTCATTACATGTATAATATAAAAGTGGTCACACGCAGGTAGAAAGACTAAAACGTTAACACATCTATCTATTAAATATCTATCATTTTGGTCTGCAACCTATTAGTCACAATTATATCAATTCATTAATAGACTTCAATCAATTCGCTGATAACCTTCAATCTATAATTTAATGGACAGTCTTCAATTAGTAGTTCAGCATATAGTCTTCAATCAATTTGTTGATACCTTCGATCAATATTTAATGTACAACAATATTCAACAATGTCGAAGCACAGTAGTGCCGACGACAGAAAATGACAATCAAAGCTTAATGATCACAAATGTGGATTGAAGAGGATGATTCTAAATCAAAAAGTTGAATTCCGACAATGTGTTTGTTCACGAGAAAGATGAGAGGGAGAGGGAAAGGACAAAAGAGAAGAATCGTGTTTTTCTAGAGTAGAATAGGAATTTTAGAAAAAATAACAATAAATGTGCTATAAATAAATTATTATAAAAAGATGTTATAATTATAATAGACCACTAAAAAATGACTATCCATGATAAATTTCCTTATAACAAATTATAGAAAAATAAAGGATAAGAATGATGTAGTCAACATGTACTCCAAACCCTCCTTTTAATGCACCAACATATCATACGCACACCTCATACACTACCATACATCTAAAACACTAATTCTTAGTACACCTTCAATAATACCTACATCTCTAACACTGACTTACAATACAGCTTACATAATACATGCATCCCAAACACGATAGTAAGTTGTACAAAAACTCAAAAAGAAGCAATTTATTAGCATCTAAAATCTTCTTCCTAGGCACTTCAGAACAGCCACTTTATGAGGACATCCCTGCAACATAACAATGGTCCTAATGCTTGTCTTGAATTCTTTCAAAATCATAGGCTTGTATATGTTAATAAACTTGGACATAGGCTAGAAATCAACTCATTGTCAAATGAGCCCAACTGAATCAGCAGCAAAAACTCATGATTTAGTGCCACAAGGACGAAGAAACAAATTTTTGAATCACTGCACAAAAGAATAAATGAAAAAGGAATTACAAAGGAAATGGCAAGAGCAATGGCTTTCTTTTCCATCTGTCATCATCACAGAACTTGAACCAAGAAAGTCAAATTATAGTTTTTTCTTACATAGCTTCATATATATTACTCACGATAATGGTTTGATAAATCCAATTTATGATTCTTTCTTCCATCCAATGCTATCCACAACATTCCCTTCAACCTTTTTCCAGGGAGAAAAACAGAAGAAGCTGATAATAATAAAGGGGGAGAAAGAGAAAAAGAAATAAATAAATAATAATAAGTTTAGAAAGCATGTTATGAAATCAAAACAACAATCAAAAGAAAAACAAGAGAAAGCGAAACATAAATACATACAGATTTACGTGATTCACTAACGATATATTAGCTACATCCACGAATAGAGGGGACAACAACTTTATTTAAGAAAAAACAAATACAAGAATATCAAAGAGGACAAGGGTTGTAAGATGTTTAATGTACACTCTCGTAAAACCCTACAATGAGAAACGGCCAAAATACATAAAAGTCAAAATATGAAAACATAAATTTATTTACAATTTCGTCTAGGCTTCGTGGGTATTGCCCCCGAGCCTCCACCGGAGCATCGCCTCTAGACCCAACTCACTGAAACAGAATTATGAGATATTATGAGGTATCATAGTTCAAGACGTACCTCAACGAAATACAATGTTTTCAAAACATATCCATCATCCATACACAATGAGGGACCTAAAAAGTTTACAATCTCGGATGTAGCCAATCCGAATCGAACATGCTATTTAGAAGGTATTGAAATGAGAAAATCAACAATTCCATCTTCCTAATAAAAACATGAAGCTGCTTCCTTGTCATGAAATCAGGCTTCAAAAGAGATCCAAATTATGGAAGTTCTAGATTACAATAAATCCTAACAACTAGTATGCACATGAACATATGACATTATATATTAGGTTTGTACAAAGATCAAGAAATAGACCCACGACCGCACAAAACACCACAGACTTCCTATACACCCAAATGCTGGAAGTTAACTATAGAAGAATCATATGTTGATTCTAATTTTTTACTTCTTTTTACACGTTCTTTTTCTTAGATAGATGCTCGAAACTGATAGACTACCTACCGCTCTCCAGAGCATCGGTAGTGTATAAAAGTTTATAAACATGGGAAGAAGAAAGGTCTCAAGAGGAAGAGCAGCCAGCATCTTCCATATTCCTTCTCCACGATCTGGAGCGACTCGAGACCATCTTACGAATCTGGTGAGCATGACTATAACCTGCAGGTAAGAGAACTTTAAAATCAACTGCAAACTGGGAAGCAATATTCATTCAAGTCTACAAGTCAAAAGAGAAAAACCAGAAAAGTCTATAATCAACAGAGACTAGCAGGTCATGCTTGCAAGATATTTCATAGCGAACTCATAAGGACAACTGAACTGTTAAAAGAAAAAAGATAGATGAAAAAAAAACAAGGCTGGGAAAAAAGTTGTTCAGACTTCAGAGAGTAGGGAAGAAGGGGGTGCAAGGTCAAACCGTCAAAACTGCTTAAACTAGCCAAAACTGTTATCTTATCAGTTCCAGTTACGACTTTGCAATAACGCAAACCAATTTTTGTTTGGGTCTCTTTCAGTTTTTTTGTAAGTTAAGCTGTACGTAACCGAACTGACCGATAATATGCATATTAGAAAATAAAAAAGTAATTAAAATTAGTAGTGGCTAAACTGGCGTTAGTGGTGTTGTACAAAGATCTACATTTGAACCCTATTACAACACACTTTTATTTTGTTTCCAAGTGCCCAACAGTAAAAATATAATCAATATAATCAAAATAAATAATGAATTAATAACCACTGTGGTATAATTGGCGTGGTGCACACCTAAATTCCTCGAAATTCCAATTTCGAGTCTTGACTTTTGCCATTTCATTTAATAAATACATGATATATTATCTCATCCTCAAAATTCCAAATTCGGCGTGGTTGAGTTATATTTAGATGGCAGTTCAGTTGGGATTGTTTTCCTTTGAAATTGAATCATCTTTTTACTGCATCAAATACCTTGAAAGGAAGAGACCATTTTTTTATGGAAACTTTTATTTATTAAAAGAAAGGAGCAGTACAAGGGAAACAAAGCAAATAAAATAAAATGACAAGACAAGAATCCAAACAAAAGAAAGCCAAACAAGGCAAGAAAAAATAAGAAAAGGCAGAGACATGATCAGGCAACCTAAGGGCCAAAAAAGCCAACAAAATAGACAAAAAATTAATTAAAAGGACTCCCAGTTAAAAAATAACTGCTGGACAGAGAAACTAGCAAATGCTTTTGACGATACTGCCCATAAAGAGGATTGAAGCCGAGCAGCATTGAATCTTGTATGTCATGGTGTTATGATTCTTGATCGAAAAATAACGTAAAATACCAAACAACACAAATAGATGAAATAGAATGAAATTGAATTG
>JBBMEG010027700.1:0-23527 GCA_037832605.1 Cyclanthera cordifolia
GGCGACAAAGGCTTTTTCCGTCGCCGATGGTGGAAGAGAAAGACGACGGACGACTGATTGCGTCGCCATAGGCTACGACGACGAGGCTAAGGCGACGGAACTGGCGACGAGAATTTTCCGTCGCCTTAGGCTAAGGCGACGGAATTGGAGGGCTAAGGCGACGGAAAGCTCCGTCGCCGAAACCCTCCAATCTTGTAGTGTGACAAGAAGTTTGCTAGTGCCTTGAATCCAATACAACTTGGCAGGACAAACGCATCAAAGTCAAAATTTTATTTGTTGAAAGCAAAAGAAGAAAGAGAAAGAAGAAGAACTCAAAATTATTTTTTTGTAGTTCTCAAGAATAATTTGATGATATTCTCTCAAAACTTTGTCATTTTGTGTTTCTATATCAAAAGATGAGCGTCACAAAGAAAAATCTCAAGGAGGAGTGTTGAGTTTTATAAGCTTTTTCTTTATTAATTGGCTTAAGTTTTTTTTTATTGTTTTTTTTTTTTAGTTTCATTTAACCTTATAACTTAATTTATTTAAGTTATGTCTTTAAAGATTACCTAAGTTTTATTTTTAAATGTGGTAAGTTATATGTAATAAATAGTTTCAATTTTTGTTCCTATATAAGGATGAATAATCCTTAAGAAAACTTGAAACACCATAACCAACTTTTTTGGTACTACAATTGTGAAAATACATTTGAGTGTCTTATTTTGTGATATACAATTTTCTACAATATTTGTGTGTATCACCAACATGTTCTTTTTTATAAAAACATATTCATCTTGTTTCACTCTCTCATTTTCTCTCTTTGTTCAACAAACATTAAGACATTTATTTGATTTTTGCTTCCGCAATATTTCATTTCATATTTCATTTTTATCCCAACACGATTAAAGGCTATTAGCTAAACTGATTAAAGTATATCAATTCAACTGATTGAAGTCTATAAGCTGAACTGATAGAAGAGTCTCAGCTAAACTCATTGAATATTGTTATCAATACTGTAAAAGCACAACCCTATTGAGGGTCCCATCTAGGCCTTCACCATAGATGCATGGCTAAAACGATCTTTAAAACTAAGACATGCTGAATAATGCTTCGTTTAAAAGTTTGACTATCAGTTCTTAAATCAATCAAATCAGGGTACCCAGTTCATAAAACGGTTCAACAAAATAAAAAGAACAGTAAAATGCATGTTCCCATATAAAATCTATGAATATAGATAAATCAAATAATGCAAAGAGAATAAAGAACTTGATATGCCCATGGCCTCTACAGCTCTGGATTAGCCATCTTGATAAAGCATGTGCGTACATGTGGATGCCCACAGAGAAAAGGGGTGAGTTTATTAAACTCATTAAGAATCAATATAAGCTTGAATATGGAATATAGTAATGAATGCATGAATTAAATGATTGGCTTAATGAGTAGAAACGTTGGGACAACTCTACTAGGGCTAAGCCATCCGGGGTCTTCATGTTTAGTATGCCAGAACAACCCCATAGGGCTACGCCAACCCGATTCTTTATAACTATGATGTCGGGACAACCCTAAATAGGGTTAAGCCAACCCAGGGCTTACAATGGACTACTGATTGTGGGCTTTCATAAACAATATCTTCACAACATGACAATATTATTCAACATAGTATGACTATAATTAACATCCAAACATCACGAAAAGTATTAATCACAGAGTAAAATTCAGGACACCAACTAATCCCGCCTAATTTTCCCTAAACATGCGTATAATTACCCGTATGAACCCAAGTTAAGGATATGTTTCCCTTACCTTGGCAGATTTCTACTAAATACGCTTAGGATTGCCCGAACTACGACCCCTAGAAGTCTCTCCAATGAAAACTGTTCAACACAGGGTCAATGAGTCAAAATTAGCACTTAAAACTATCAAAACCAGACTCAAAGCATCAAAGTTACCTAGAATAGGGTATATGGAAATTTTCCAGTGACCGGTCAGCGGCGCGCGACTAGAATAGTGGTTGGAACAGTGATTGGTGGTGGCGTGTGCAGGTGGCGGCGACGACGCGTGGATATCACGCGCAGGGGAACAACGCTACAGGAATCAAACGTGTGGCGCGCGCTGGGTGGTTGAATTCAGGCTCGAACGCATCAGGCTAGGCTCGGGAGACAGCGTTATCTTGGCCAACACCAATGCAGCTTCGGATTGGCTGGATCTGACTCGGAGTTGGCAGTGTGGAACATGAGTTCTGATAAGCTTTGATTGGTCAGATCTCAGCCATCCATCTGTAACATCTTGAAAGTCACCTGGACCAGTTCAAATAAGCTTTGATTAATTACTTGAGCTAAATTAATTTCAACCCAATTGTAATATGAAATTAATTGTGGGCCATCTTGGTTACTACTTAGTTAGTCTTTTAGTCTTAATTTGAAGATTGTACGGCCACAAAAATTGATCCCATGAACCTTTTAATCATTTTACATTTCTGCTCTCTATTAAATATTTTCAAAAAAATTTGTTATTCATAAAATCTCATTGGATTTTTTTGGTCGAGTATAATTTAGTGAGAAAGCTTGAGAGAGAGAGAGAGGAAAAAAAAGAAAAAAAACACACATTCATAGCTTTACAATTAGAGATGTTCATTGGCAATACATGTACATGGATAACTTTACCATTCTCATTCTCGCTACAAATTTTAATCCATCCCCCACAAAAAATTGACCATAAATTTTGTCTGGTACGAGGCGGAAATTACCCACTAGAATGCGAGGGATCGAATTCCCCACGAAGAATTCTTTTATTTTCTCTTTATTATTTTCAATGTTTTATAAAATATCTCAACTTTAAATAATTCATTATAATTTAGATAATTTTTTCATTAGTTAAAGATAAATGTTTATTAGTTTTAAGTAGATAATTTATTAGTTAGAAAAAATATTTATAAAAATAAAAATTTATAAAATTTTATGTATAAATGCATAAAAAAAAAATAAAAATATATATACAGTATATAATTGAGGTGGAAAACTGGGAATCGGGATAGGAAATACATCTCATCCATATCCTATTTAACTCGCGAGAAATTAATCCCGCTCACTCGTCTATTCAACGTCTAATAAGGAATTCATCGACCAATAAAAGAAAAAAAAAAAGACCTTGGTGTGCACTTTCTTGATTACCAACAGACCAGAAAAAGAAAAGAAAAGGAAACATCGTACAGCTTGATGCCATTAGAAAAACATGTAACATGAAAGAGTTTGATAAGCTCCATAACAAGACAACCAGATAAGGGACACTTCCTCTTCTCTTTTTCCCCACTAAAAACTCACTCCAGCTAAGCCCAACCCCTTTCCTTTATTATTTATTATTATTCTTTTTTTTTTACAATTTAATTCAGCTAAAATTCTCCTTCTCTAATGATTAGGGTCTATTCTCTCTTTGATCTAGATTTCAACTATGAAGTAAATAAACACAAAATTTGAGGTTCCACATAAACATCTTTCAACTCAGAAATATCTTACCATATATATTCATGTCAACATCATTATATAGAGCATGAGGGAAGGCCAAATAGGGGAGGGTCGGTAACAAAAGCTATGGAGAGAGTATCGTCATGTCGTATTTTCATTCTAACAATATTTATCTACACCATAAAAAATATGTAGAATTGTTGATAAAAGAATCAGCTAGAATCGTCATGCTATCATAATATATTTGTACAAAATTTTCTATTTTGGAAGGGATATGAACATCACTCACCTCAATTGATAATCCTAAATTTCGAATCTGATCAATTCCACAATTGCAACTTCTTTTATTAAACTCATCCAGGAGCCTAAACGTAGTCGATACTTCAAACTTAGAATCAAACTTTACCTTTAATAGTTCAAAGCTTATCTAAAATATTGGAATACTTATCTTATCCAATTTTCCATTCAAGACAACTTATACATATTTTTTTTTTTTTTAAGGAAAAATTAGATTTTGGGACAAAAAGCAACATAAAAAAGTTTAGTTTGAAATACTTTCAAACCCTATTTGAAATGTATTAAAATCGATAAAATCATTACTTTTCAATACAAAATCAATTATCAAAAAAAAAAAAAAATCATAAATATAACTTTTAAAACTTTCAAAATCATCATAAATTACGAGTAAACAAACTAGAAAATATATGCTTCTTAAATTAAACTTTTCAAGTTTTCACACTAAAACAATCAAAATTTGCCATTTTTTAACAAAAATAAAATAAAATAATAATAATCAGATTTAAAAAGTGCCATAAAATTGTTGTAAAATCCTTAAAAATCATATTTCATCATATAAAAATTAAAGTCACAAATCAGGCTAAAGATCATGACAACCATTTGATGATATCTTTTGACAACAAGACTATGAAACTATACCTAAAACAAACTCACTTTAAAAGAAAATACATGCAGAAATTTTTTGGAAGAATTTAGATTATCAAAGTCTTAAGTTTAACTCGAAAATCATATGACGAAAATTAATTAAATCAAAATCTTCAACTTTTTGAGTAAACAATTTTCTAAATAATTTTCACGTAACCATTCAAGAAAAGACAATACAATATCTCAAACGAAATTCAAGATTAAAGAGAGAGAAGATTTTTTTTTCTCCATTTCAATTATGTTAATTTTGAATCATATTCACTTTTTATCATATTTTAAATTATATATAAGCTCATATTAGGATTTCTTATAATCATCTCTGTCATTTGAATGTGTCGTTCTTTTCTCCTCCATTCTTTTATTTGTGTTATCGTTACAAATTCTTTTGCCATCAAACTTTTATAAATCAATGAGGATTTAGAAGAACCTTTTTAAAGCAATCTTGACAAAAAAAAAAAAAAAACTCATGAATTATAATAATTTTTTTATTTGTTTACATTTTGAAATTTATATAAATTTGTCTTTTATTTTAAATAAAATAAAATCTTAATTCGAATGCATTTTAAACACAAAATACAATTGCTTTTTCTTTTTAATTAGTTTTTTAACCGTTATAAAAATAATTAGAAGAACCAAAAAGTGAGAGTTCTAACTCATAATTATCACCTTCCAATAATTAGTTAATTAGTTTCATACTAAGTTTTTTAGACATTTAGAATAATGTAGAGTTAGGCAAGTTATCCTGTTAAAATAGTAGAAATACAAATAAACAAGTTCAAACATAGCGAAGATAAGATCAAGATCCTATAAAGGAATATTTAAGAAAAGATGCTGATATTAATCGAGATTTCCACTATGTAAATGCAATAAATCCTAATTATATAATTTGGTAGACAGTTCTTTAGTTTTGAGCTAATTCATGATGTATGATATGTTCATCATTGAACTTTATTTTCACATCTATAGTATTCTCAATAATAAGCAAAAAAAAAAAAAAAAAAAAAAAAAAAGTTGATGAACAAGCTATGCTCAACTTAATGAAGCATAAACATCTTCAACAATTCACATGACTTAAGGTAGTAAATTAGCTTAATAAACTGCAACTTCAACAATTCACATGAATGAAGGTAGTAAATTAGCTTAATAAACTGCCATTAAAATTGCACGAGTATATCGTCCCACTCTTAATGAAAACAAAACAAAACAAAAAAGAAGCTCAATAAATAGGCTAATTAATACCAAGACATTTCTTTGTTAATTGCACAACAACTTCAGTCAAAGCCTCCAGAGCAGCGACCATGACGATCAAAGAAGCCAATCATCCTTGCCATATGGAATAAAACATTTCAGATCAACAGCTTCTCAATGGCATCCTGCATTTAGAAGAGAAGACAATGTATTAGATGAAGGGCTACAAATCTCGGTATGAAGAGGCCAACAAAATTTGAGTTCAACTGAAAAGACTTGATAACCAAGAGGTTACAGATTTGAATCCATCATTTGATAATACGCCAAGAGAGGTGGTGGTAAATTACCTTAAGTTGCTGTATCTGAGATTTCAATTGGCTTCCTTCATTCGTCGTTACAGAACATGAAATTACAGGTCTTGTGACTCCACATGCTCGGCCTAGAGCTTGCTTTGAAGGGACAAATACGTAGGGCACATTCTGCATATTAGAAAATATAACCATTAGAAAAATGAGCATTCAGCACTGCTTATTAATATGATGGACGCAATACTTGAATCTGGAGAAACTATCCTAATACTCGGATCATATAAGCACCAAATAATGAAATATCTGAAAACAGTCCGAGTTTTTAATTTTTTGGGGGTTTAGAAACAAACTACGAAGTTGCTAGTGGATAATAGATATGAAAATAAAATGAAATTAAGACATGTATTCACTCAATATCGTTTAAAAGTAATAGACAGTGGATTAACCATAAGCAAGATGGTCTAGTTTTATCTCAATTGAGCTCTGTCACATGGTTGAGGATGAATTTCACCTTTCACATTGATTATATGAAGGGTATAACTAAGAATAAAGCAAGCTAAAAATTTGCAATGTTGAATATGCCGCTTCGAAGTTAACCACTTCAATTTAATCTTCTATATGCTAAAAATAGAACAAAATACATGAAAACATTTCAATGGCACATAAGCATAAATACATTAAACGCTAAAATGTTAACTAAAGCTGCAGAGAACTATACAACAGGGAATTGCACATTGAGAGTGCTCACTGCCCATTAGTTAGAAACAAAAAAGAGGAAGTGCTGCTAACTATCACATTATTGGAAATGCTAAATCCTAAAATTTCTCTTAACAGAAAACACCAACCAAAGTTTCAGTGATTAAAAAAATAGTGCCAAGGCATAGAAGAGATGTGAATCCATCTTTTTTTCATATACCTAGACCATGAATTGAACAAATAACCTTTTAGATTTTTAAGATATGACTAGTATGTCAGATGGTTGATATGGGAATTGTTCTATTATTCTTTAACTTTTTTGGTCAACTTAAGTACACCTCAACTCAGTGCTTTGAAAGGCACGCCCAGGCGCAAGGCGCGACTCATGCCCCTAGCCTTGAAAAGGCGAGGCACACACCTTTAGCCGCAAAGCCCTAAGATGTGCCTAGGCTCGCGCTCTTTGTTTTTTTGTGTTTTTTTTACTATTTTGCCTATATTTTTTGTGTTTTGCCTCTCTATAACCTTTGAGTTCATCCTGTATTAAGTCATTAGAAGCACGAGATAATTAAGTCATTAGAAGCACGAGATAAGTTTTTACAGAGATCAAAATGTCTTGAATAGCTTATGCGTGTTTAAATTTATGCATGTTTATATTTGAATTTATGTATGTTTTATATATTTTTTTCTTAGTTAAACTTCATTTCTTGTCATGAAATTAAGGATAATATTTGAATCTTATGTTTGTTTTACATATTAATCTTGGTTTAAACTTTATTTTTTTTCATGAAAAGTGTTTTGATTGTTATGTTTTTTAATATAGTGCGCCTTAATTTCTTTATATATATATATATATTATGTTTTTTAATATAGTGCGCCTTATGTAAAATCTTATAGTGCATCTTGCGCCTACGGAAGACCATAGCGCCTCTGTGCATCTTGGGCATTTTAAAATACTGCCTTAACTATTTTTTACAGATGTACCACGTGACAACATTTGAATGTAAAAGAATTTTTGAGAAATTAACTTCTGAATAGGTGACTGCTACAATTGAACCTATCACCTGGTTACTTAAGAACCTAAAGCCAGTCATTCATGATGGTGAAGGCCCAACTCTAATTCTAAACTTCAAATTATGTCCCAACAGTATAGCATGAATATCAATCGATGGTTAAAAACTAAGTAGTTTTACCTTGTCTTCCGCCAACAAGGGAAGATGGAGAAGAATCTCAAGTGGCTCGGTGTCCGCAGCCATCACAACGAACTCCGAAATCCCTCTATTCAACGTCTTAGTGGCTGAAACTCCATCAAAAGAAAACTATTAGCAAAGGAAAACAAATAACACCATACAAAATCCGCAAGCAATACTTCTTAAAACCCAAAAGTTTTCTTCAAATGAAAATAAACCAACAGTAAACAGAGCATGGTACCTTCATTAGCGCCCTTCTTGAGCTGCTTGTAGTTAGCAGCTTGCTGAACAAGATCAAGAATAGTAATTGTAAGCTGCGCATCGGCCAAAGGATAGGCTTTGGGATTCACTGCTTCTCCTGTCTGCAAAAAAAAACGCGACAGCCATTAAAATCCATGCAAACGAAGAAAATCAAAATCAACGCAAATTCTTCAGAACAATCAATCTCAAACACGCGTAACACAGATACGGTACCATTTCAGATCGAAGAAGAAATGTAGGGGTTTAATTGAATGACAGCGAGAATTGTAGGAAAAAAAAATAGGGTTTAAGAGCTACTTGTAAATTCTCGACGATATATGCACGGAGGATATAGAGAAGAATCATGTTCATCGGGCCGGTAGGCTGCGAGATAATTGGGCCGCGGCCCATCTGATAATAGGATTGAGTACGAAAATGGTAGTAATTATCGAGATTTGGATAATTAATTAAGATAACTAATTTTCTTTTTATTTAAAACTTTTTTCTAAATCGAATTCAGATAAAAAAAAATGATTTCTTTACTCCCTCAAATGCCTCCGTTCAATTTATGATTTTAACTCTTTTAATTTCTCAATAAGAGAGTTTTGCACTATTAGACCATATCACAAGAATAATTGGAGTTATGATCAAAAAAATTAAATACTAATATCATATAGAAAATTTTAAGATGGGTGGTACAGTGGTTTCATTATTTCGTGTGGTTCAACATCATTGTAGTGAGTTCGAAATGGGTATTTAACTCCCAATGTATTTGAGACTATCTTTTATGTAGGGTTTATTGTCTCCTTCACCGATTTGTACTAAAAAAAATTGAGGGAATATTTAATTTAATAATATTTTACCCATCTTAATTCTTAAACCATCATTGGAGGATTTCTTGTCATTTTATAAAATTTTTAAAACATTCTTCTACAATCTAATCTCTATTTTGACAAATTATTATATATATTTGTTTAGATTATTTCTGCAAGTTGTTATATTTGTTTAGATTGCTTGAAATTTTTGGCAAAGACTTTTATGATTTTTTCTCACGTGTAAGTGTGGGCCCACCAAAGTGCACTTGTGTGAAAATTGTGTTTTGTAAAATAGGTTCATAAAACCTATTGTGAAGCAGCCGTCTTTTTTCAATTTCTTCTTTAACACGGTGTGAGTTTCCCTTGAGAGTAAGAAACTGTTTCTCAGAGAGAGCAAGTGATCTTGACATGAGTGTGGGTCTTGCCGAGAAGGATAAAGAAAGCTGTGTTGAAGTCGATTTTGAGCAAAGCTGTAGTTAGAACCTTGTTGGTGTGATTCTAAGTTTGTATATCATTAAGTAATGAAATGGACTATGTGGATGTAGAAAACAGAACAAAGAAATATAATATTATGCAGACAACGTCGTCTTGATATGCTCTTTAACATGCATTAATAACAGTAATTTAGTAGTAGTTAAAGGTACAACTCGGAATGGTGCAATCAAGGTTATGTCAGTATTGTTACAATGCCATAAAAAAACCATGAACATCTATGTATTTTTACAATTGATTTTTTGTATTTTTTTTCCCTCAATTTGTGTATTGTATGTGTGTTAAGTGTATTAAGGATGTCAATCATTGTGTTATAATTTTGTTTGTCTTAAACTTTAAATATAACAACTTAAATAAATGTTAATTTGTTTAATTGAATTAAAATGTGTTTAAGTTAATTAAATACATTTTAGATTTAATTAGTGTACTATCATGTTTATTTAATCCATGTGAACCCCTTGTTTAAATCATAGAATTGTTTAATGATTTGAATTAAGTTTTTGGTGATTTACAATTTGGAAATTAAAGAAGCAACCGTCTAACCTTGAGTCATTGACGTGTGATATAAAACTTCAAATTTGGCTAGTTATTGTATAAAGAACTCTTTATACTAAGAATAGGTCCTAAGAAAAATCCCAACACATTGTATTATAAGTAGAGTCGTTGTCGAAAAGTTAAGATAAATATGTATTGTCGTTTTTGTTCCATGTATTTGAAGGGTTAAAGTATTTTGGTTATGTATTCATCATATTTATACCATTGATGAAGAGTATTAAATGACGTAACTTAGTATTTTGAAATATGTCATCTCTTTTGTTCGTTATTCGATCGCAATATTATTGTTAGTATTATTTTACCTTTTTAGGATTTTGAGTATTCCACACAACTTCAAAATACATAATATTGTATTATTTTTTTTATTGGTACATGTATTTGTAGTTTCTTCGATGAATTGTTTGTAGTTCATTGACGGTGTGGGAATTCAATTTTTTTTTTTTTTAAATATGACATAACTATGAAACCATTCATTCCCAATTTTGTATATTTTTATATGTGTATATTTTTTGTATTTTATGTATACTAGTTTGTAATTACTTGTATGTTTGAGTATTTATATGGTTAGAAAATGTATATCTAAGGTCATTACTACCTATTATATTGTTATTGTAATTTTTTGTGTTTGTACACTACTACAAAAGTGGGAATAGGTGACGGTCTACGGACAAAATGGTGACGGACAAACACTGTCACCAAAAGACTTTTCACGTTCTTAATTTCAATTGTTCTCTACAACATAGAGTGATTAGAGAACTCAAACAACAATTTTTTTTTTTTGGTTTTTTTTGGTTATATTTGTTTTTTTTTTTTTACTTTTTCTAGATAATTGACCTAGCTAGTTGACTTGTCTTTGAGCTTTAATAATTTTAGTATCAACAACTTGTTGCTTCTTTTTTCTTGGCAAAAATCGTCACAAAAAAATTTGGTGACGGGCAAATTAGTGTCGGACGCCCGTTACCAAAGAGAATAGGTAATGGGCAAAAACCGTCACCAAATATCTTTGGTGTAGTACATGCGCCAGAAAGTTATAGCAAAATCAGAAGTGATGATTTTTTCATAAATGAATAGATCCAATATTTCACTTCGAGAATACCTTTCTTTCACCTTTAGAAAGAACCATTCGGCTTCATGAAAGACTTTTTGCAGATGCGGGTAGCCTAAAATTGCTTGTTTGACTCTCTCGCATTCGTTACATGCAAAAATGACACGTTCATCTGAGCCCGGCACCTCCGTAAGGTCCGCTTGTGAGTCACCATTTCTGTCGGTCACCAAATGTCTTCAATGTCACTGGTATTGATGATGATCATGTGCACGACATCTTTTTGGAAAGATGTCGACATATACTCGTTATCTATTCTCCAATTTCTACTAATGGTAATATTATATCACATTGTTGCTTCACAGTTTTGCAGTGTTAATGATTGTATACAATGTTGTATTGAAAGTGTCATTTAAATGAATTGTACTTGATTGTTGTTTACATATCATGTTATAAACTACTAATACTTTACGTAATATTATTCAATACAATTTAAATATATCTATTTTCATATATACATCGACATATATAATACAACCGTAATATGAACAATATACATGGATTGTTAGCTAGGTATTGATAATTAATTCAGTTTCTATTGTATAAGGAATGGTTAAAAAGAAAAACTTATGAAGAAGTACAAATAAGTAAAATGAGCTAAAGAACATTTGGTATACCGATAGACTATAGTGGCAAGAAATGAAATAACGAAATCATCATGGTTGGAGAAGTATGTATGTATATACAATAATACTACAAAAACACAATCACAATATATTTACTTTTATAGTATTAGTAAGATACCTAATTACAAGCATATGTATATATATAGAACTTTCTTACAAAACCTAGTTGAATATGTCGTGATCAACCTAAATACAGTTAATTACGAGATATTGCAAATGTATTGTTACTGTACTAAAACCTAAATACTAAAACATGAATATTTGAATAATCATTTAACAATAATTCAATGATACTATTCAGTAAATTTCTTTTTTGAATAGCAGAAAAATACCACTAGTCGGAACTTCTTCAATCCAACAAAAATTTTGAGAGTCATCTTTTAGCGCTTCTTTAGCCAAACTATGATCAGCTAGGAGGTTTCCTTTGTGATTAGCACCAAATTTTGTTGAATTTCCTTCACCACAATAGCGAGCTCTGAATGATTCGCTTCAACATGAACCAAATTGTTAATAACCATCGTCGAATCTGACTCAACAATAAGGTTTCTAAATCTCAACTCCAATGCTCACTCCATGACGTGTCGGATAGCAATAGCTTTACCAATCTCCACAATTAGCACATTTTGCATTGGACACACTAGCGAAGCCATAACTTCTATAACAACCCGAATTTTTTCTAGCTTTAAAAATGGATTTATGGCCTTGAATAATTTGAAAGATTTTTACCCAAAGGTATTAATTCAAATTATGTTGAACCAATAAGAGTTCATGAGAGTTTGTGTTACATGGCAAGAAAACTATTGTTTTAATAGAGCTAGTTACAAAACTATAATTATTTATGTTTTTATTATTTATGAGAAAAAGGGAAAAATAAAATGGGTTATTTTATATTGAATTAAAAGAAAAAGAATTAGAGATTTGTTTTTTTCCTTGCCTCTCTCCTCTCAATCGTGCGCCATTTTCTTTTCGCCCAAGCAAGTCCTTGATGCACCGACTCGTACCAAGCAGCGCCGACCAAGGCTAAGTCGTCCCGTTTGCCAAGTGTCGAGACCTTGTGGGTGCCGTCCGTCCGCGGCATGCGTTGAGCGAGGAGGTTGGATCTGGCGTTGTTCACAAATCTGCTGCAGCTCAGGTGGAGCCGCTGCTGGGTAACTTCACCACTGTTCTTGGTTTTGGTGTTGTTCGTGTAGGATTCGTCTCTATCGGGATCCGTTTAGTAAATAATTGTTGTTTTGTTAATATACTAAACACATTCTTAAACCTTGATCAGAATTCTTGGCTGGTTTTTCATCCTTTTACATTTTTACTAAACTTGTATTATTGATATATGTAAAATATTGAAACCCTTTTGTTGAAACATTTGTTTTGTAAAATAAATTGTAGATGTATTTATTGTGGTGGACCGTTTTGCCATTGTTGTTGGACGTGATCAAACCATGTTAAATGTTGAAGCCTCCCTTATTAAATTCTTTGGCTAGGTAAGACCATATGAGAGTGAGAACTTAAATTAATTACTTTTGACCAACCGTGTGAAATGGTCATTCAAATGTATTTAGCTTTGATTAATTGCATTTAGTCCATGAGTTATTGAAAAGAGAGCCCTTAGGCTAATTTTGATTAGTTTGACCAGCTTTGACGGTCAACCGAGTCCCGAGACCTGAGAACCAATTTTTGAAAGTGTGGTCCACTTCAAAGATTTCGTCATATTGAGTCTGTTTTTAATGGTCTTAAAAGTGCCAATTCAAACATGTTTATTCTTTATGGCTATTTTTTAAGTATCAATCTTCATGGTTTGTGGGTTTTGGAGTTAAGGAGCTCATTTTGTGTATTTCGGCCAAGGTAAAGAAACCTTACCTCTTCTCGTGGTCTATGGTGTAATAACATGTATGTATGTTGATTGAGCTTGTTTGCTGTTCTGTTGGCCGATGCCATGCTTTATGATATATGTGCACAAATTATGAGTATACTTGTATGTATCATGCTAAATTAAGATATTGATTGTATATGCTTGGCAGGGATATTCCATTAGGAACTAGCCACCTTGAAATTATTATGTACATGCATATGTTGTGATGATGTGAACCTTGACTATTGTCACGATTATTTAGTGCTGTGACTTTAAATATGAGTATGCGAGACTCTACCTACATTTCTTGATTTTGAGTATGTGAGACTCTCTATGTTTCTAAATATGAGTATGTATATATAAGGTGATCGTCCTAGCGGACCTGAATGTATATAAACCGATCGTTCTAGTGCGGACCTGTATTATTTACTTACCCAGAGTCAGAGACTCGACGAGGGGTATTTCCTATTCATTTACTTACCTAGAGTCAGAGACTCGACGAGGGGTATTTCCTATACATTTACTTACTCAGAGTCAGAGACTCGACGATGAGTATTTCCTATACATTTACTTACACAGAGTCAGAGACTCGGCAAGGGGTATTTCCTATACATTTACTTACCCAGAGTTAGAGACTCAACGAGGGATATTTTCTACACAATTACTTACCAAGAGTTAGAGACTCGATGATGGGTATTTTTTTATAATAATTATTAACCCGGAGTTTAGAGACTCTATGATGAGTATTTTCTATTTGACATTGATGACTTAAAAATTAATGAATATTGTGATTACTTTTTTTTATGGCTTATTATGTATTATATGAGATACTCTTTTGATTGTATACATGTTGAACCCCGAGCTAGGGCCCCTTACTGAATGTCACAACTCATCATTTCCATGGTAGATTTTCTCTAGGTACTTGGGAAAAGTCCTAGCATGTTTTTAATTTCACATATTTAATGATTATGACTTTATGAGTTTATTAAATGTTTTCAGGATCTCAATGTGTAACTATTTTCAATAAATGCATTGATTAATCCGTTAAAGTCCGTTTTATAACTGATTTTCATGCATTGAAGTTGAGTAAGGTCTTTGGTTTTATTCTTTCAAAGCTCGGGTCCTTACAACTTCACCCTTCGTATTTCGAATGACATATCACATTCCAAATATACGACCTGTATATATGCCGTCGTTGGGAGACCACCTTCGGATGAGAAGAATAGGAAACATTATTATTTCTAATTGAACAAATAAATTCATTATAATAATTGAGGCAAGACATCGAATCCATAGAAACATTATTCCCCACAGTCATAACATTCATAACCCCAAGTAGTTCATAGAGTTCTAGATGCCTCAACACATAATAATAAATTTATCAAACATCACAGAATTTAAATGATCAGAAAACCATAATAGTATATCTTTAAAAGTTTTTGTATTTTTAGGCCAAGACAAACTATAAAAGGAGTAGTTTCTAAACATTTTTTGTCAACTTGCACACTAATAACGCATGAAAAATTGACTCGCACTTTCCATTACACCTTCTTTGGCCGACTCCCGGAGGGTAGAGGCTGCAAGGATTGACCCTTAGGGGGTCGTGGCCTTCCTTGGACGATCCTAAGGCGAACGAATTGGCTTTGGCCTACCCTTGAGGGGATCATGACCTTTTTTGGTCGATCCGTGTGGGGGGTTTTGGCCTTGTCTAGGTATTCCGAGATATATTTTGCTCATAACACTTACTTTTAAGAATCTTACAATGAAAAGAATTCGGCTTAGAAACAAGTCTCAAAGCTTGTTTGGCGAGTAAGACTTGGTTAAATAATTCAAGACCCCGAAATCCTAGTCCTCCCTCAAATTTAGATGGCACACATTAGACCACTTTGTCCAATGAATCTTATTGGAAGAGTTTGTAATCCCCCACCAGAACATAGCAAAAATTATATGACACTTTTTTATTAAGTTTTTCAGGATTTTACAATAGAACATCTAATAAGTCGAAATTAGGGGTGAAAGAAAAAATTAAAAACCAACAAAACCAAACCAAAATCAAACCGATCCAATAGACCAGTTCGGTTTTTTAAAATCATATTGAATCAATTAGTTTGATATTTTAGAAAATCGAAATATATCGATTCGGTATCGGTTATTGATGTAAGAATCAACAAAAAATTGAACCGAATCGAATATATAAATAATAAGAATAAATTTATGTTAGTATTTAAATTTGATTGAAGAACCAATTTTAATGTGAAATATGAAGTAAAACTATTGTAGATATTATGATACTTATACAAAATATTGTTTTTTGTTACTAAAATAAAAGTATTTAGAATAAAATTAAAAATCAAATTGAGAATGAAAAAAAAAAGTTTGAAAAATAACCATAAGTTGTATTGAAATTAAAATCGAAAACTGAACCAAACCAATGGTTTTGTCATTTTATTTGACATTGGTTGGACATTAGTTCGGACCCGATTTTTGAAAATTTGAAAAATATTGGTTCGATTTTGGTTTGGCACAAAACCAATAAAAATCGAACTGAAATCACCTCTAGTTGAACTAGACTGAAGACTACCTTAGTTAAGATTTCTTTACCTTTGCTCGAATTTTTTTTTTATTCCATTTAAAAAGGTACACTAAAATCTTATTTGTAATGAATTTAAAAGAATGTTTATTTGATCCTGTAAAAGGAATCAGAATACCTATGTACTTTCCATCAACATCAACCTTATTAACACCTAGCAAAGAGGTAATATCACCCTTGATTATCGAATCAGTGTTTGGACTAAAACAAACATCCAATTTGTCCATATTACTGACCAATAATTAAGTTATACTTGTTTAACAATCTCTCCGTATTTCACTTAGAATGAAAAAAAAGAGAAGATAATCATTAGCAAAAATAAGGTAAGTGATAGGGGAGCTCCCCTAGCAATTTTTAAACAAAAAATAAGCCAATCGTTTTCCGCAAAATTTAATAAACCAGTTAAGGCTTATGCACTTGGGGTGTTCATCGGTCGGTCAGTGTTCCAATGAAAATTGACACCGAACCGACCTTATCGTTTAATTTAAAAATGAAACTGAACTGATCGGTTAACTCGTTCAATTTGATCAGTTAAAATGGTCGGTTAAATCGATTAAATCATTTTTTATCTTTTTAATTTTTTTTAATTAAAAACATATTTATCATACAATTTTATATTTAAATTTTGAGAATTCATTAAAAAAAAAAAAAAAATATATCAAATATATTTTAGAAACACATTTAAGATTAAGTAGATTTTATCATAATTTAATAATAAATCAAATTAATTATATGAAAATACTAATACTCTATAAAGAAAATTTTTATTAATCGACCGATCGAACTGACTGAAAAAATGCGGTTAACTTTTGTTTTTAACCGACACACATATAAATGAAAACTGATCGATCGCCCTTAATTCGATCGGTTGAATCGATTTTCGGATAATGTATGAACACTCATATTCAGTACATACAAGAAAGTGATAAGGCGAAACAATACACCCTAAATATAATACACCAACGTTGCAAAAACCAGTTATGTATCAGATATTTATCAAATACACTACTATGAAAAAAAACATACTACAATGTGAATGTTCACTGTTTTTTTTTGTTTTTTTTAGAAATTAGGAAAAAGTTGGAGGACTAGGACAACAAACCATACATAAATGACACTACAGATATTAGAACCACTGTAGATTAATACATCACTAATATCAATTGAGCTATTCTCGCTTTGGTTTATTCTCTCAAAATTAATCGTATAGATTTATTTTATAAAAAAATAAAGAAAAAATTGCAGAAACCACACCTAAAGTATGAGATTTGTAAGAATCACACCCATAAATCTTTCAATTTGATCAATTAAGCCCCTAAAATTTGTTAAGTGAAGTAATTAATTTTTTTAATCAAATTTGAATAATTAAAGAAGGTCAAATTTGTCATTTAGAGAACAAAGACTCTTCTTCTTCTTCCTTTGCCTCCTCCAACCTCCATTTACTTCTCACCCTCACTTCCATACCCACACTTCAGCTGCGTTAAACTTCCAAGTTTTTTCCTCTCAAACGCCAGAGGATTATTGGTCTTAACTTTATCTTTTTTTTGTGCAGATGATTTTTAGACTATTAGAGATATATAAAGTTTTAAATTTACTGGACAATATATAATTATGTAAATATATTTATATTTATGTGGGGTTGTGGACGAGGATTAATTTTATAATTTTGCAAGGTTTAACTAACAAAAGCCAAATTCATGGCAAATTAACAGTAGGTTCTTTTCCAAAAACTAAAAAAAAAACACAATGGGCTACTTCTCACCTCGAAATTGTTGGGTTCTTATTTAGGCTCTCCATGAAAATTTAATCGGTTATAATGTTTGAAGTTTGGAGATTTAACGCCAGCTGAGGTGTGGCTATGGAAGTCAAGCGAAGGTGAGAAGTAAATGGAGGTCGAACAAGGAGGAAAAAGGAAGAAGAGGACGAGACTTTTATTATTTTAAAAATCAAGTCTCACAACAAACCATACATACATAGAGACATTACGAGGACTCGACCACTGAACGAGTAGATGCTACATCTCTAGTGTCAGCTAAGCTATATGTGACGGTCATGCTTGTCTAGTGCGTGTGGCACATGGCCACAGGCCCGTTCAACCACGTTTTATCATACTTTTATGTTATTTTGTCATTATTGAATGTTAGGATAGTTTCCTTCATTTTATTCTAAATGTTGACTCATCGGCATTTTCATATGCAATGGTGTCACATCAATTATGTGCTAAAATGTACTATAGGGGATATGACTTCTTCAAGCTTCCTTCATACACAGTTATTATATGATAAATGCAATCATTGATATGTCACTTATTGTATCTTGTTATATAACTTTCAAGGACAAACGCATTTCTAAAACTCTATTTCTTCTCTTCTTTTTTTAGAAAATCTTTTCACGACACATGTGATAGAGGTTGCACCTGTTATGCCACCCACTATGCCATTTTGGTTCGGCTGACTTACTTGTCAGGTTAGAACAAGTGCCGCACAGTCGCCATTCCGCTGCTTCTGAAGTGCGACTGTGACATGTGGTATCGGAGCCTAATTAGGCTCCTTTGTAGTGACAATGAGTTCACCTGCGATAAATTAGTGGGACAAGTCCCACGTTGATCGGCTATTCCACCTGGAAGAACAGATGGCCTATCTAGTTGGAATGCCGAACTATGTCCAGTCCTTGGATTCTTGTCTGAATGAAATTGCTGCCAAGGCTAACATTGTTGATGCGGTAGTTGGCCGCCTAGACGGGATGTCGTCCAAGAATTGATCGTAAGGGTAGAGAATCTTCAAGATAAAGCCACACGGTCTGGTGGCAATGAGGGTGGATGAAGCTCGTTGGGCTCTATTGCCCGCATAGAGGAGCGCGTCGAAACTATTGGCAGCACGTAGAAAGTACAAAGCTTGACCGAAGCATATGATGCCGCTGAGAGATTATTTAATTTTGTCAGTGAACCAACAAAGTATAAGCCTCAAGAGCAAAAAGAGAGTATAACCTCTTCGTATCAAGACAGTAGAGATTTTCAACCAACCTCTCCTAAGAGTTGGAGAGGAGTCCGATCGAGTTGTCAAAGTGGGGAACACAAACCTTACCTGTATAAAAGTGAAAACTCGTAGCGAAGACCGCATCACCTTACGAAGCAAAGCCATAGATCATGTTTCTTATGTGATGGACCTCATCAAATGCACGAGTGTTCTAGTCGAGAGATAGTTAGGGATTTTAAGATTATTCTCAAGACAAACAAGAGACTCGAAGCTGAGTCAGCAAAATTTGCAGTAGTCGAGGTCGTGCAAGAGGAAATTGAGGTGATCCCTCGCGTAGGGACCATATGGTATTTGTCCGCTCTTCCATATAACAAAGACCTAGCCGAGAGTCGAGACAAAGTGTCTCGCAATAACGTCATCCTTGGTTAAAAAGGAGACGACATGAGTATAACCCCACGAGAGAGTGAAAGTATAAACAAAGTGGAGTACCAAGTCATCAAGGTGATGCAACAAGGTACAAAATCAGCTCGGTCAGTCTAAGAGACACTCCAGTCAGTCCAAAGCCAAGAGTATGTTTCCTATTGTGTCGAAGACAGTAGTACATTAAGCATCATGTTCGTTAGTCCATTTGAAAAATTCATTGTGGGTGTTAACTAAAGAAACATAAGTAATGGATACAAGCCAACTCGTACAAGAGGTCTTTGACAAGTGGAAGAAAGTTGTAGGCACTAAGGTCTGCTGGGATCGCAAAACAAGTTGCTCGTACGATCGATGAGTTCAAGTAGAGTTGGTTGACAAGGTCGTCAACCGTTTAAGTGGGGGAGAATGTGACGGTCATGCTTTTCCAGTGCGTGTTGCACATGACCCGCATGTCCGTTCAACCCCGTTTCATCATGCTTTTATGTTATTTTGTCATTATTGCATGGTATGATAGTTTCATTCATTTTATTCTAAGTATTGACTCCTCGCCATTTTCATATGCAAGGGTGTCACATCAATTATGTGCCAAAATATACTACAGAGGTATGACTTTTTGAACCTTTCTTCCTACTAAGTATTATATGATAAATGCAATTGTTGATATTTTCTTATTGTATCTTGTCATATAACTTTCAAAGACAAAAGCATTTCTAAAATTCTCTTTCTCAATTTTTCAAAAAAATGTTCACGACTTCGATGATAGAGGTTGCACCTATTGTGCCACTCACTATGCCATTTTGATTCGGCTGACTTGCTTATCGGGTTAGAATGAATGCCGCACAGTCGTCATTCCACTGCCTCTAAAATGCGATGGTGACACTATGCTCATATTGACATTAAATACAACACAATTTTAATTTAACTTAAATCAAATATAGTGTGAGAATTTTACGAAGTTATTGCTCTTGGGACTCCAATTTAAATTATTGCTTATTTAAATGGGTCCCAAATGGTGAGTTAGTTATCTTAACCAAACCTCCCCGTTTATGTAAACGAAGCCCAAAAATATGCATATTGTCTATGAGGTGGGCCCAACTTGATCATTGGAACCAATCGAAATCGAGGAGCAACGCAAGCACAAACCAGGACGCGACTAACTCACGAAATCGTGAATGTCAGAAGCTCAAGACATCTTCATAAGAAAACCCAGTTTTCATTTCTGTAAATAAATTCACTAAATAGCCAAATTTGTGCAGTGGTTTCGGACCCAATTCCATTTCCATTGATCCCATTAAACCCAATTTCTAAGCTCTCAGAACAACAGAGAAAGGGAGGAGCCGAGCAAACATGGGCTGGATTGGAGACACCATCGAGTCTTTCAAATCCATCAAAATCAGACACGCTCTATCTCAGGCCGTCAGTTTTGGTTTGTCAATCAATTAAATCTTTTGATTTTTCATTAACAATTTGTTGTATATTCAATGAGTATGTTGCTGGGAAGATTTCGTTTAATCCCTCTTACTTATGAATCGAAGTCATGGTTTATGAACCGTTTAAAGCTCCATTCCAGTTACTTTGTTATTTGTTATACGTTTGAATAACGATTTCTTCATATTAAAGTTGAGGAATAAATAAATCCAACCATTAGAGTTTTACGTGCTAAATTCGTTCCTTATCATCCCAAAAGGAACAGCTATACTGAAAGGAAGAAAGATTTATCCGTCTTTCATTTTCTCATTCAAAATCCTTGGTCTGAATATGCATTTTTCTTTTCAATTCATTTTCTTTAAGATCAATATTATAATGTATCAGGTTTGATCGTTTCATCTGCACTGATGATTTGGAAAGCATTGATGTGCTGGACTGGCAGTGAGTCACCAGTGGTGGTTGTGCTCTCCGAAAGTATGGAACCTGGTTTTGCGAGGGTGAGCTGAACTTGGTTTTGAACCTATAACCTTCTGATTACTACATCATTCCACATTGAGAGCTATGCTCTTGTTGGAAAAGGCTAAGACTTTCAAATTTTCACCTCAACTCCACATGCTGAACTCAAAATTAGCTTGGTTCTAACTTTTAACAATGCATTTGATATTAGCTTGGTCTAGCTTAATTAAGGACTAATCTAAACCTTGAAACATAATATCCAACTATCTTTGGTTCTAGTTCTTAAGCATTCATATTGATAATCAAGTACCACGTGTCGTGTTTCTTTTTGGTTCATGGTAGTTAACGAACGGCTTAATTGGTTAAAGGTTATGATTATTCTCCTCTGCAGTTGTTAACTTATAAATGTAAAGTAAGTTTAGTGATTTGTATTTCTGTAGGATCAAGTTACCTTTGATCACTCTTTTGATTTAATCATCATATGGAATTTCACCAATATGCCGGAAGATAGGAAAGCAGTCTAAGTTATATTCAATAGCTAAACCTCAGGAGGATTGAAGAGAAATAGTTGGAATCATATCATTAAAACGATGGATAGAACCCCACGTCAAAGAATTTTTTTATTATATAAGTTGACTTGATTATGTTTCTGGGTAAAATATTTATTCATTCTTACTTCAATGCTTCATTTAGGCATATACTAATAACTCGCCTAACACTTTTTGGGGTGTTTGGGGGCAAGGAGAATGTGAATACTTATGGGGAGGATGATAATTAGGAAGAGAATATGAAGGAGAAAGCTTATGAGGGCGAATGATTATCTATATTTGAGTTGAAGAGAATGATTATGAGGATAAATGTTTGTAATAGTGTTTGGAGTGATGAGAATAATTATAAGAAAAATAAAATATTGAGTATGGTGTGAGTGAATAGTAGCTACGACAAAAATAATATATAGTTATGAAGAGAAAGTAGTTATAGAGAAATAAAAAGTAGTATAGGAGAATGTTTATGTGGGCAATGATTCTAGATGGCCACACAAAGGGAAGACATTCTTTTCCCTTTGTTTTCCATCATTCTCTTTATTTCTGTCCCAAACATCCCTTTAGAGTATATCGGATAGTACTTAAGTGGGTGTGCACATATGGGGAAAGCTTTATGATAATTTGGCTATAGCTTCTTATGATAAGTTTTATCTGGCGCAGGGTGATATTCTTTTCCTCCACATGAATAACGATCCAATTCGTTCAGGGGAAATCATCGTGTTCAACATTGATGTAAGTTTGCTCTCATGTTTCATGAATGGACGTGATACATTTCTACACTAGTTATAGCCAGTTTTTGGTTATGAAATCAATTTGGATTAACATTGTTTGTAGGCATTAAGATGGAAGTAATATTTGCGAAATAATAGTAGGGCATATGATTAATTAGTGAAGAGTCGATTATATATATTTTTTGATACCCGTGAATGTTCAGGTCAATTTGCGTGCATCTCGACTATTGTTAGTCTGACCTTACGACATTTGAATGTCAAATAAACTTGTAGGGGATGTTTGTTTGGAGGTATTAACGAGCTATTAAAAATGAGTTTTTACATTTCATCTTCAAACAACAACATTCAAATAAGCTTTTGTAACCAATCAAAATAATCAATCATTTTTAATCATTCATTTCTAACAACTTAAAATAATCATTCATTTCTAATCACTCATTTTTAATCATTCATTTTTTATAATTCATTTCTAATCATTCATTTCTTACAACTTATTTCCAAATGCTCAAGATAATCATTAATTTATAACTACATCCAAACGAGTTTTTGTTTGCAATCAGTTTACAAAAACTATTTTCCAAATGAGTTATTAAGTGCAACTCCGCTACAAATAACCAAATTTAAATGATCTATTGCTAAAACTCAAAATTCTAATCACTCTAAATAACCCTTAATTTATAATCACTATACAATTCCACATCCAAACACCTTTCTAGGAAATTAATTCCTAGGTAGGTGACCACCTAAGAAGCACAGACACGAACACGGACACGGGACACGGACACGACAGGACACGACGACACGTCTACTTTGGAAAAACTAGGACACGGACACGTTTCGGACACGTCAATATTTTATACATATGTATATATATATATATATAGCACCAAATAATAATTAGCATAAAATGTATTGACAAATGACAATTGCACTAGAAGAAAACAT
>JBBMEG010027731.1:0-27368 GCA_037832605.1 Cyclanthera cordifolia
GCAAGGGCCGACCCCGAGGGGGTCCTGGCCTTCCTTGGCCAACTCCTGAGAGAGTTTGGACTTGTTACTCCGACCCCAGAGGGTCGGAAATGGACTTGGCCGACCCCTGGGGGTTGTGGCCTCCATTTAGGCGACCCCCGGGGGGTCGCTAATGGTGAGGCCGACCCCCAAGGTGTCGGGAAGGGACTTAGCCGACCCCTGGGGGGTTATGGCTTCCATTCGGCCGACCCCCGGGGAGTCGGCGTGGGCGTGGCCGGTCCCCTAGGGGTCGGCAAAGACGAGGCCGACCCCTGGGGGGTCGGCCTTGGTCCTTTTGTCCTTTGTTTGGGTCCCGACCTCTTCCGAGACTTTCAGAAACTACTCTTCAACAAATCTTTAAAGGCATGTTTGTTGTGTTGGGACCGTCCGGGAAGGGAAGGGATCGACAAATCTTGACGTTGGGCGTTAGGTGTACCTAGTTAGGTTATATCATCGCCTAACTCGACACACGAGTTTCTTTTTATCGAATTCTTTCTATTTCTATTTCTCTTTCTCTTTATATCTCTCTAGTTCCTTCTCTCTCTTTTTTTTTCTCTTTTTTTTTTCTTTTTTTTTTTTTGTTTCTCTTTCTCTCTCGTTTTTTTTAATTACATCTTTTAAAATGTGATAAAAAATATTTATACAAATTATGATTATATTTAATCTAATTCTCCTTTTCATTATTGATATAGTTTTAAATTAAAGTATTTATGTTATATAAAAATATACACAATCTATTTATTAATTTTAGTTCTATTTTTTTTGGTTATAAATAAAATCTAAACATACTCTATCAGCATAAAAAAAAAAAAAAAATTGTATACTTAAAATATAATAAACAATTTTATTTAAATTTGTTAAGTTTTTTTTTTTTATTTAACAAAATACATCCATATAATTTAGAATTATTTTATTTTACCTAATCACCTCATTTATATTGATTTTTTTTTTTGTAAATTACTTTTTATATAAAATTTATTAGCCTAAAAGAATAAATTATTTTGTATACATACAAATAATGAACAATTCTATTCAAATATTAAATTAAATATATTTTATTACTATTATTTTTTTTGTTAAGTAGTATATTAATTTTATAAAACATAAAATAAAAATTATAACTATTCATTTTTCATGCATACATCTCAAACACAAATTTACTAATATTCAAATTGTTGTGATTCATCCGATCAAAAACATAATTTACTTTAGCCTATATTCAAACATAAACTTCAAATATAATAAATCAAGTCTCAGGTTGGCAGCACGATAATTTCACTATTTGTTAATAATATAGTTCAACACTACTTTACTGATTCGATACTCATGATTCTCATAGTGTTGATTTCAAAAAAGTAAGATTTCTGGAAGTGTTGATAATGCAGTTATTTCATTGTTTTAGTCTTAATTCTGTTCAACACCAATATTAAGTTGATTTAATTCTTAATTTTTTTTTAAGAGCACCGATGATCTTTATATAGAGTTTGTGCTCCCTATCATAACGTGTACTAAAAAGAAAATTTCTACGTTATCCTGGTGTCTGATTCAAGTCGAACATTGAAGGCCGTTCTCTCTCATTTTCCCCCAAATTGAAAGCCCTAATTCTTTCTGTTCTCTCCATTTTCGTTTTCGTGAGGCTTGAGCAAAACGAAATCGAAGCACCATGGTTTTCTATTTCAAAGCCCGGCCCGACGTTGGCGACTACACAATTTTCATGGGACTCGACAAGTACGAGAACGAGGAGCTCATCAAATACGGCTTCCCCGAGGATATTTGGTAATCTATCGTCTAGGATTTCTTCATTAGTTCTGTTTCTTTTACGGGTTGTTATTTGATGTCATTTTGATTCAGATAGAGATGAAAACGATTTTTTCATTATTAATCAAGTTGGGTAGAAGTGTTGATATTTTCGTTCTTGCTTGATTTGTTTCGTAATTTTGCGTGGTTTTTGTTGGCTTTGAATTGATGGTAGTCATGGCCGTTCTTGGCTCTATCTAAAGAGCTCGATGAAACTGAATGGAAATGTGGCTTGTGGATTATTAAGAGAATGGGTTTATTCTCTACATTGATAACTTGAATTTTGCTTGGCTTATATCCTTATCCAGTGATATAGAACTTGGCTTTATCACTTTCTTGAATGTTTTGTGGCATGAAAGAACTAGATGCTCATATTTTGGGGAGGACATCCCAACAAGATCAATAGCTCAGCTTGCATGTGGACAAGATCAATAGATCAATAGCTCACTTTCTTGAATCTTTCTTGAATGTCATGTTTTGTGGCAGGTTCCATGTGGACAAGATGTCATCTGCCCATGTTTATGTGAGACTGCAAAAAGGGCAGACCATTGATGATATAAGTGAAGGGTTGCTGGAGGATTGTGTTCAGCTTGTCAAAGCTAATTCCATTCAAGGTAGAATTGAACATTCTATTTACTGAAAATAGAGAAATTTTAGAAATTGGCGTTGGGAACTTTAGTGAACTAGATTGGTTTGTATGTTGTTCTCGTTCACAAATCAGAACTTTAAAACGCCTTTGTGTTTCTACAAATGAATGTGAAATTGTGTCACATAAGTATTTCCCCTTTTATCTGACAGGAAACAAGGTTAACAACGTTGATGTAGTATATACACCTTGGGTCAATTTGAAGAAAACTGCTTCTATGGATGTTGGTCAAGTTGGCTTTCATAACCCTAAGACGGTGAGTTTCATTGTTTTAGTTTGGCAAGTAAATATGTCCATGATGATTTTTTACTTTCTTTTTGAAGTATCTATTAATCTTTTGTGGACGGGAATATTTAAGGCGATTTACAAAAAATTTGTGTTTTACTCAATTCAGGTACGAACAGTAAGGGTAGAAAAACGGATCAATGACATTGTCAATAGACTGAACAAGACTAAAGTGGAAAGGAAGCCTGATTTGAAAGGTAAATTGGAAATAATATTCTAGTTGTAGGATAAAACATGAATTTACACTTGCTTTGTTGTAAGGTAAGGTAACCAATGTTTCCTTCGGGATGAACTTAGTTTTTCTGTAAAATTGAAGTGTGCGTTCACTTTGCATTATTTTTCTTCAAACAAAAGCATGTCGTTGCTATTGCTAGCATGTTTATACACTCCTAAGGTCCTAGGTTCAGTGGTTGAAGGTTTGAGACTTGAAGGTGTGCTCCCTTAAGGTCCTAGGTTCGAGATCCATCTATGACATTAGTTTGTAGACACATCCTATGTCTCTATTCTTTCGATGTCTCCTGGTGTCTGGCCTAGGGATGAGCGTGGTTACCCCGGGTATAGTGGAACAAAGCTTCAATTTCACGGTTTTAAAAAAAAAAACTCCCATGTATGAACGCTATTTTTTGGCGAGGGAAGGTATAATTTTCCAGTGCCATACTTCAAATATATTATGTTCAAGTCATGATTCATCTCATCTTTAGCATCTGTACTTACAAAACAGTAAACAAGCACTTTGTTTACTATTTATACAGCGGAGCGTGAAGCTGTAAATGCAGCAGAGAGAGCAGAGAGAAAGAAATACTTGAGAGATAAGGTTGGTGACAATTTTTTGTCCCTTCTCTAAAGTAACTTAATGTGTGTACATCTTGGACTTTTATATTTAAATTTTTCTGTAATTGCCGTATCGATTGTTTGCATGACATGTCTAATTTACTTTCTTCCCTGGTAAGGAAATTCCTTTTGTTGGAATCACGTAGGTTTCCTTGTAGTTGATTTGTATTGTATGACGCAGAACCCTAACATGAATAGATTATCTCTGTTCTGCCTGTTAACTATCAACCTATATTTGTACATTGATAATTGACTGGTTGAAACAGTTTGATCATTGATTTTAATTTGTAAATACAGATACACAAACAATAAAGATGTGTATGTTCTCATGATAGTTTTAGATTTTTCATAAGTTAATAGTAAAGCCAACAGAAGCATAATTTGACGGATTAATCATTTAATTGTATACTTACAATTAGTGTTTTAAAAGGTGCATGGTGCGGAAAGCGATATGCATTTAATAAGGCACACTTTTGTGTTTTTTATGCTTTTTTGCCTAAAATTTTGTGTTTTATCTCTCTCTCTAGATCTTCGTACTAGGTCATTCAAAGCTAACTAATTCAAGACATTTAATTACCTTAAATAACTTAGTTCTACAACACCAACTCACAAAAACAACATTCAAGGTCTTTCTGACTCATTCTCTTGCTTTTCTAGTCACACGTTCTTTAATTCTCCATCCTCACAGTTGTCCATGAATTCTTCACAACACTACGTTCATAAGTTAATTGTTGAATCTTGTGTATGTTTTATATATCATTCTTGATTAAAAATTCATTTATTTCATTTTCATGAAAATGAAGGTTAATAGTTGAATCATATCTATGTTTTATGTATTATTCTTAGTTAAACTTCATCTAATAGGTTAATAGGTGAACCTTATGTGTGTTTTATGTATTATTCTTTGTTAAAACTTTATTTCTTCAACCTCCCTCTTTGGTCTCGGGAAAAGTTTTTGAAAGAGAGAGAAGGTTTCGAAATGCTTTCAATTTTGATAGTGTTATATAATGTAACAATAAGAACCACATCATCTATATTGCATCCATCATATAACTTGGTAAGATGGCTAACTAATCATACCCCTTATAGTACATTATGAGTTGTTTTTGATGTGGCAGACTTGCACATCACAAGGGCAAGGAAACATATGCTCACAAAAGTACAAGGAAATGACAAAAACATGAAAGTAAACCCAATTTTATCAATGCATGATAAAAAGGGCTAAAGGAGCATGCGGCTATGTGCACCATGCACTAAATAAGCATGACTATGACACGCTGCGCTTAACTTCTAAGGTTCCAGAGAGCCATTATGCCTTGAACTTATTAAAACATTGCTTATGATTAACATGTCAGGAGTTTGAATCTTTCCTTCAACCGTTGTTGAACTAAAAAAACAACAAAGTATAGAAGTCGGCGACTCTCTAATCTTTCCTTCAACCATTGTTGTACTTAAAAAACAACAAAGGAAAGAAGTCGGTGACTCAAAAGATTCCATATTCTGTTTAGACATTCTTGCTCTAGCGTTGTACTGCACTTATTCTTGCTCTACCATTATACTCCTAAGTTCAGAAGTTTTTATCAGCATCTATGATATTATTAGGTATTTTGCTAGTGACTGATCATTTATTCTTATATTGTGTGTCTGGCCTACTTGGCACATTTCAACTACGGTTACGGGACAATCACTTGATTCTACTACTTTTTGTTGTTAAGAAATACATTAATTCCAAGGTAGGTGGCACCTCCTTAGATTGAACCCATAATCTTTTAATTCACAATGCTATTAGGTCAATTCAGGATGGTTCAAACTTTTTGATTCTTGTGTTATGTTATGCCATTCTAATCTATATGTGAGATTCCATAACATTTGGTTGTCGAGAAAATCTCTTAAAAATTAATTTCTTGAAAATTAATTCCTATTGGATGATTCTTTTTTTTGTTGTTATAGTTAAGTTTATTTTTGCAGAAACGCCGCGAAGACTTGGACAGGTTAGAAAAAGAGAGGCAAGCAGAGCTAAGGAGCTACAAGGGTTTGATGGTGTCTGAGAAGATGACATCGAACAAGCAGATAGCAGGAACGAGCAAATCGCTACAAGAGCTGGAGGACGATTTCATGTGATCGAATTGATCAATACAAATGCTGCGTTAAGTAGTAGCAGCTAAGCTTGCTCTTCTTAGTGAAAGTCATCCACCCATTCAGTTTGTGGTTCTTGGCCCAAAGTTGTCCTCTCGTATCTACTTTATGACTATACAAATAGAAATTTGTAGAAATTTGTTGTGCCCTCTCAAGAGAGCAGAGGAATGGTATTCTGTAAGTTGTAATTATACTGTTACTCTTCTTTAAATGATGATATTTCTCATTTTTTTTCTACTTTTAATAATAATAATAATAAATACACACAGAGTAAGAAAAAAATAGGCTACTTATTTGGTTGAAATTTTAAAGTCCTGCAAAAGTAAATCGTATCAAAAATAAAAGACCTTCGTTTTTTTTTTTTTACAATGGCATTTGAATGCTTTGGTTGACTCTGAGAAATTTGAACTATGATTTTTTTATCATTAAATGATACATCATATCAATTGAATTATGTTCTCTTATCAACTATTATCAAGTCTGAATGTGTGCTCATAGTTTGGATATGTCTGGTCTTGAATCATACTAATGTTTGGATGCATTTTTCTTTGGAAATGTTATTTTTCTATGAAGGAAAAACTCTGTAACCACAACATTTCTTCCTCACCTTCCTTTGGCATCGTTTCCATGACGATGTTGAGGGAACCTTAGTTTTTGTTCGATAGACATATCTTGCACATAGGAGTTTGTCTCTCCCCTCTTAATGCTGTTCATTGTGCTTTCATCTCCTCTTCTTAAAGATGTTTACCGCTTGCTCCAACAAGAACGAAAGATCCTTGGTTGTTGGCATGAGTGCAACGATTTCTTTTCGGGCATTTCATCCTCCAAAAGTTGTGGGAGCTACTTTTTCTTCTTTCATGGTCGTTGATCGTAGCATAGCGACAACTTTCTCTCCCTCTTGAACATTAGTGCAAGAGGGAGAGAAAGTTATCGCTAAACCTAGAATATTTCATGGACTCCATGAAATATTAAAGACAAGAAACATCTTGGCGTTACTCCCCCTCTTCTCTTATTTGGACGGATGTTAGAGGTTTCGCCTTTTCATCTCTTCTCTTCTCTCTGGGCTAGTGCATCAATCCTGGATGTGTTTCTTCTTTCATGGTACTCTTTGATCTACTCCATCGAACATTCGATGAGCTCCAGTGCTTCGTTGAGTACGTAAGAAACGATAGATTATTTGGGAGAAGTGATGGGAAAACCTTAATGTTGGATCCATCGATCAAATTCGGTTCGTTTGTGGGCTTTTTGGTCATTCTCGACTTGAGCCAACCCTTTTGTTGAATCTAGCTGGTTTGTTTTTTTGGTCCAACCGGTTTTTTTAGTCATTTCATCCAAGTTTTTTTTTTATTATTTTAAAATTATAAACTATTATTCTGAACTTTGTTTTTTGCTAAGAAAGAACATTCACTATTTTCTTAAAAGTTGTAATATTATTCTTGATTTTTTCATAAATATTTTAAAACCAAACGAATAGTATAAATTTATTAGAAATTGGATAAAAGTTAACTTATTTGAAAACGTTGATTAATTTTTCTAATTTATTTGAAACAGTTATTGTTAAATTAACATTGCAATTGTTGAAAGAATAATTTAGTTTTTAAAATAAGGACCAAAATTTAGGAGTTTATCGGTTGTTATCATTAATTTATGATTATTTTATCATTTAGCCTCTTTTTTTAGTTCAAATGAATATTTATTTGATGAGAAAATTATTTTTTTGACCCAAATGTAATGAATAACGAACCGATATCTTCGATGATATTCAGGATCGAACTTGTGACGTGATGTTGAACTGAATTATTTTCAAACAATGAAACAAATACACTCATGACAGGCATCCATGTTTACAAGTGTGAATTTGATTCAGAGCAAAACTTCTTTGATTTCTGTAACTATAAATTCAAAGTGTTGGAATAATTCATGTATAACAATTTGTGATTCTTCCTTTAAAGTCAGTGCTTGTTAAAAACAAAAAAAACATAATAGCCATTGATTTCAATATTCTTTTGACTGAGAATTAAAGAATTTTCTTCTCCTTTATTATGATATATTAAAACAGATCCTTTATTATGATATATTAAAACAGATCGATAAACGAAATAAAAAAGATAAAACACAAAAAATGAAAACGATTTAGTATTTGGTATTTGGGTTTTTTTTATAATATTTATAGAGTCGGTCCGGTTTGATTTTTATCGATTTTTTCCATTGAAAACCGAATCGAACAAATAAATTTTGATTTTTGAAAATTCTGAACCGATTAATCCAATACAAAGTTCGGTTCGGTTCTAACGATTTTTTGTTTTTTCTTTCTCATCCCTAGTCAAAATGTAGGGCTCCCATACACCTTCATGTGAATGAGGGTTTTAACTCTATTTTTTTATTTCATTTAAGTCAATGATTTTAACTAATTTGTCTTTCTTTTCTTATTGAACCTGTGACGTTGGTATTGAACTGAATCAATATCAAACAATGAAACCACTGCGCCACCAACCTTTTCGGTTTGCTTCTTTGTTCTATTGTCTAAAATCTACAAAAAAAAAAAAAAAACTCTAATTTCAAATTTTCTTGAATTTTCAACAGACCCCTCAAAAGCTTGAAAGCACATAACTAGTAAAAATCGGAGAATAGATGACGGGCAAATGCCGACATCTTTCAAAAAAGATGTCGAGCATATGACCGTCATCAATACGGGTGACATTGAATACATTTGGTGATGCGCAGAAATGGTGACGGGCAGAAACCGTCATCGAAGGTATTTTGTGACAGTTTCTGAATGACGTGTGACACTAAAGGCCGGTGACGGTTTTTGCCCGTCACATTTTCTCTTTGGTGACGGGTGACCGACACCAATTAGCGCGTCACCAAATCTACGTTTTTTTCCCGTTTCTCCCTCTCCCTAACCCGAGACCCATATTCTTTTTCATTTTCCTACTCTCCCTCTTTCCTTGACCTCATCCTCAACTCGCTTTATCTGCAAAAGAAAAGTGTACCATCATAAGTTATCTAAAAAAATCAATAATAAAGCTAAAAGAAGAAGTAAACAAAATAAAATGCTCATGTTGCAAGAACTTTGACATCTACATTTTCGATTCAAAGAGTATGGATACTAACGAAACCTGAACCAATATCAAGAAAAAAGAAAAAGGAGTTGAATGTTTAATATTAGAGAATGTTTAATATTAGAGATTGGATTATTACCAGCATTAATTTTATTCATTGCTCTTGATCTTTACCTGCTCGTCTGGTCTAATATCAACGATGAGTGTTTGAACAATCTCAAAACATAAACTGACATAGCTTGAAAGAAATTATTCATAAAATAAGAGAAAGTGAAATTTGCTGCATAACACTAAAAGTTACCTTTACAAGTTCATCTTCTACGACTTTGACAATATCATTTTCCAGCTTAAAAGCATTATCCAAGTTCAAGTTTGGAACACTTTTTGATTGCTACAAACGTGCAACAAGTTTCTTAAGTTTAAAGAAGTTTGATTACACATATATAAAAAGAAGAAAGTAAGAAAAAAAAAACGCATTTAACTAATACAATTAAAAAGAAAGAAAAAACGAGTGTTGAAACCTTATATTGCTAAAGATTTGTTGATTTTTTAGATTAGAGGAGAAAGAAAATGAAGAATTGAGATGAAAATGAGAAAGAAGATGAGAAATGGTGAGGGTTTAGAGATTTGAGATGAAGAATACGAGGGTGAAGGCTTGAAAAACTAGGTCTCGGGTAAGGGAAAAGGGAAAGCGGGAAAATGAAAAAATTGGGTCTCGGGTTTAGGAGGAAAAAACAAAATTGGTGACGAGCTAATTGGTATCGTGTCCATCACTAAAGAGAATAGGTGACGGGCAAAAACCGTCACTAAATACCTTTGGTGTCGCACGTGATGCGTGACACCAAAAGTCTTTGATGACAGTTTTTGCTTGTCACCATTTCTGCTCGTCACCATTTTTTTTAATGAAGGCTTAAAATGCCCGTCATCTTTTATCGGTGTTTTTAAAAAAATTTGGATAGACCGTCACTTATTCCCTCTTTTGTAGTTCTGCATACAAATTGAATGAGTTGTATTTTAAGGATTTTGGACAATGGAACCAAAAAAATAAAAGAAATACTACCGAAGAAGAACCAAAATTGAATATTTAAAAATGAAAAGAACTTGCCAACACAAATGTATAACGTTAGTATACTTATTGCTTATATGACAAAGTATTTACCGCACATTTATTTAGTTTTATAATGTTTTGTTAATTTTATTTTAAAAAATCAAAACAAAATAAATGTGTGGCAAATACTTGTGTCACATGCGCAATAAACATATTCGTCTTACACATTCATATGTAAGTAAGTTAGATTCTTTAAAACTTTAAGGATCAAAATGAAAAGAACCTAATAGCGTGTTTGATAGATTATAAATAATTTAAGAGGGGTTAAGCTAAGCTGATAGTTAAATTAATCTATGAGTTAAGTTAATATGTATTTGATGGACATGTTAAGTTAAGTTGAGTGTTAATTACTTAAGTTGAGTTTTATTTATCATTTTTCAAACATTTTTTTACTGATTTCAGCTATTATTTTTGTTTTTTCTTTTCATTTTTGTCCTTTACAATATATAAATGACAAAATATATTTCATTTAAAATGGTAACATCGTCACTGCCGACTAATTATAATTTTGAATATTTTTCATAAAAAAATATTGTTTTAAAAAATCTATTATTTTAAGTTGACTATTATTATAAATCTAAAAAACTTATAATATTTCTTTGGTACGATTTGTATTAACTTAGAAAATAGCTAGCTAAAATATGTATAATTTATGATAATTTTTAATAGCTTTCAATAATTACTCTCATCATAGTTTGTTGTACTTTAGTTATGAAAATTGTGTTAGTTATAGTTATTGAAATTTTATAATAATTAATTAGGGAAAATATTAAAATTTTATATATAATTAAAATTAATTATTTTTTTTAAATACATATATATATATATATAAATAAATAAATAAATATATATATATATAAATATATATATATATAAATATATATATAATAAGGTAAATATTAATTAATATGTTAGATTGACTTATCTTTTACGATATTTACAAAACAAAACATATATTCTACGAGGTTAACAAAATATAACTCATCAGTTACAATATCAACAAAATAAGAGCATTCCAAGTTTTTCTTCGAATTATTTATCAAATTTTAACTCAGAATATAATAACAATAAAATTAATGTTTTCCATCTAGAAACCAAGTGAAAAAAGTCGTATAAACTCTCCACCATCTAAAAAAGAAAAAAAAAATTTAAATCATGAAAATAATTTTTCAAAATTTAACCAATTAGAATTTATAGAATGATATTTGAAAATCATATATAATAATGACATTATTATTTTTTTCTTTGATAAATTAAAAAATTTATATCATATTTTATATTAATTATTGATATCATATTGTGTATATATAAAATTAAAAAAAAAAATCAAATAAATTTTTAAATCTAAGTTTTAAATTTAGGGAAATTGCAAAAACCACCTCTAAAGTATGATGTTTGTAACAATTAAGTTTCTAAACTTTCAATTTGATCAAATACCTCATTTAAAATATTATAAATGTTGCAATTAACTCGTTTAACCTTCTGAAAGATTTTCATGTAGGTGAAGAGTGCAAATTTGTCCTTAAAAAAATTTACTTTCTCACTTCTTTCATTTTGCCCTCTTCTCTTTGGTGAGGGTTAGACATCAACCATATGTACTTCATCTACAATTTCCATCCAAATTCTTCAAACATAAACTCTTAAATTGATGTAACTATGCGAATCCACATCTATGTCATCCTTAACCAAATCCTTTATTGTAGTATATGGAGCCCAGTGTCGTGGTCGCACTCTTCGACTCGTACGACGCCATGATTTCACACTCGTCATGACTAGCCTTAGAGGGGAACTCAAGCCCCATACTCGGATCTGGCTCGTCAAGTCGTTAAGTGAGGTTCTCAAGGCCTCGACTATGCTTCTTCGTACACGCAGCAGAATTATCTTGGTCATGCTTATATGCTCGCGCAAGCATCCATTCAGCCCACGAGAATCGAATGTGAGATGGCGAGTTGCCTTTCGATATATGTGGCAACCTTCGTCCCATGGGCAAGGGCGCAATGTCGGCACACCCGTGCCATCCGTCACTGTCCCGGGATTTCCATTCCTGAAGGAAGCCGCCCAAGACACTCGTCTTGCAAGCGCTCGCCAACACCACGACACACGCATGTGACATGTGGTAGCTAGGCCACAGGGCCCAGGGGTGGTGGAGAGCTGATACCATGCCTCCCCTATAGTACATTATGACACATTTTCAGTATTCTAACAATGCATGTCTTTTTGGCGATGAATCATACGCCAGAGTGGAGCTAGCGTCCGTCGAGTGTTCAATTGACACCAAACTTGGCGACCTCATCTTAGCTCCATACGGACTTAACTCTAGAGTCGCTCGTCAAAACTTCATCTCGAACCTTGACATTGTCGGGATGACTCGGGGCCCATCGTGCCCTCACTAAGCTTTGACACTGACACATTGACACCATCGTGGCTTGCTTCCTCAACCTCCAACTGACACTATTGAACACTCTTCTTGGTTTGATGGATGATGTACCGTCCTCCTCGGTCACATCATGGCTTGTTAGGACGTGGATCGTCAAAGCATATTCCATGACTTTAACACCCAGGTCCCTCAATTCTTACTTTTAGCAATCAAATTTTCAAATAGCCCAAGAGGAGCAGTTTTTTTTGGTAAGGTTTGAGCATCTCAATTTTCCATTTCCCACATTTTGTCATCTTTTTTTATAAATTTTTTCCAATGAGGCCAGCTTCCTCGTTCCACATTTTGTTAGACGTTAATTTTTTTTTGTTAGTGTTATAATTTTTCTCATTCTTTTATTTGATTTTTTGTCAAAAATAATTATATCAATTTCCATTTCAATTGCTCCAAACTTGGCCCATAAATCCCGCTTTCAGAGTCGGAGACCATGAAGTCATGATCGAGACCCGTCAAATCTCTGGCGTCAAAGAATTGGTCTGAGAAATCATCAGCCGTTAACCCAATTTTCTGAAACGGTAACTGACATTGATCTTGATTGTTCACCATCAATTCAAAGTTTAGGAACTTAATTGTTACAAACATCATACTTTATTGGTGGTTTTTGCAATTTTCCCTTAAATTTAAATAAAATGTATGAAAAACATGATTAAAGAGAATTTCGAAAAACGAGACAGAAAATATAGAAAGATTATTACTAAAATTTGTGAAGAGTTAGTTAATCTCTGAAGTTAACTTAATCCATTTATAACCCTCGGGCTTGTAGGGCGCTTCGTCACGAAGTGCTTAGTTATAGACCTCAGATTATTTTCCTAAGCGAGTCTAAGAGTAGTGGTGTGGTGATGGATAAAATTAAGTTGTTGGTTGATTGTGATAGCTGTTGGTGCGTGCCGAGTATTGGGGCTAGTGGAGGCCTGATACTCCTTTGGAATTCTTCGATGGAAGTTAAGATTAGTTCTTTTTCTCAGGGGCACATTGATGCGATCATTAAGAAGCAAGACGGGTGGTGGAGGTTTACTGGTTTTTATGGGAATCCTGTTCTAGCTAGAAGAAAGAATTCCTGGGATTTGCTTAGAAGATTGAGTAAGGCTCATGATATGCCTTGGATTATTGGAGGCGATTTTAATGAGATTATGGATATTGGGGAGCAAAGCTTTGGTAGCAGCAGGTGCGAGGCAGGTATGAAGGACTTCAAAGAGGTGATTAACGAATGTTTGCTCATTGATTTGGGGTATGCTGGGGAGAATTTCACTTGGATCAAGAACAAAAAGGACAAGTTTGCTACCAGATGTCGCCTCGACAGGTATTTCACTAACCCTTCTTTTATTGCTTTATCTGGCATTATTTATGTGTTTCATAACAATTTCCATTCTTCAGATCATAGACCTATTATCGCTGATTTTGAGTGGGGAGTGTGTGCTACAAGTAGGGCTAGAGGAGGTGCTAAACCCTTAAGATTTGAGGATAGTTGGGCAATGCATGATGAGTGTGGGGTGATTATTAGAGATTGTTGGGATAAGATTAGTGATAGGAGAGTCAATGCTGACATTTATCTTTGTAGCATTAAAAGGTGTCTTTCGAATTTGAGTAGGTGGAACAAGAATAGATTGAGGGGGTCTATTAGAGGGGCGATTGCGGAAAAAGAAAGAGAGCTTGAAAGGTTGATTCTCAAGGGCAACATGGCCAGATCCGATTTGATTGTGAGAACGGAGGGTTGCATTGAAAGACTCCTCGAAGAGGAAGAAATTTTTTGGAAACAGAGATCGAGGGAGGATTGGCTGAAGTGGGGAGATAGGAATACCAAATGGTTTCATATGAGAGCGTCCCAAAGGAGAAAAAGAAACAATATTGATAGAATTAGGAATTGATGGGAGTTTGGGTTGATAGGACTGAGGACATAGCTTCGGTAGCTATTGATTATTTTAAAAAGCTTTTCAAGTTCAGTGTCGGGGAGGACAATGAAGCGGCTATGTATGTTCTTTTGTGAGTGGAAAGAAAGATTTATGATCAAAATATGGTCTTGTTGGATAAGCCGGTTTCCTAAGGGGGGAATATTATAACGCCCGACTTTTCCGCCCCTGCTTACAAGGTTAGTTTTCGTAATTTTGGGCATACCGAGAATCCTGAGAGTCGTTTTAGAATTTATTTTGAGTTAAAAGTGGTTATTAAAGTTAAATCTCGGAATGTGTGAAGTCGGAATTTGAAAATTAGGGGTGAAATTGTCGATTTTAACCCTAGGGGCATTTTGGTAATTTTATAGGGTCTTTTTGTCCTTATATATAAAGCCAAATTGATTAGCATAATTAGGTTTTGATTGCTTTCTCAAAAATCAGCGCCGAAAGCTTTTGTCTTCTCTCTTTTTCTGCAAATCTGACAGCCGCCCGACAGCCAATCATTGTCCTTCAAACAGCCGCCGACAGGCCATCATTGCCTTCAGACAGCCGCCGACAGCTGCCAGACAAGGCAATCATTTCCTCTGACAGCCGTCGAGAGCGTCGATTTCAGCGCCGACAGCCAATCATTGGCGTAGTTTTCTGTGCCGCCGCCGGATTCAACCACTAGAGTGATGCCACGTGTCCACACCGACATCCGCCGACAGCCTCTATCGCCAATCATTGGCACATTCTTCAGCGCCGACAGCCACTGCCACCGTCAGAAGAATGCAGCTTCGGATTCGCCAGCGTGTTTCCGAACCTGCAGCTTGGTCGACCGAACCTGCCCAGCGATCCCGAGCCTGTCGCGTGTCGCCATTTCTGCAGCGCCTCCACCCCTGCGCGTCAGCTTCACGGCCGGCGACTTTCCCCTCACGCGTCGCCGTCCGTCGCCGTCTTCTGGCCACGCGCCGCCGTCAACTCGCCGAAAAATTTTCGGGTAGGGTTTTTTGGGTATTTTCGATGTTTCGAGTCCAATTTTGATGTTTTCAAGGTCAATTTCTCATTGTATGACCATGTTTTACTAGTTAAGCTTGGAAAAAGGCCCCGGTTCGCGTAGTTCGAGTACCTGAGAGATTTCTTGATTCTCCGGCCAAGGTAAGGGAATTTATACTGTATTCGTGTGATCCATAATTCAGTAGACACATGTGTGATATGGCCTGAAATAGTATTAGTATCGAGATACATTTGGATAGTCGAACCTTATTATGTCTTAGTTTTCTGTTTATTTATGGTGTGCACGTCTGTCTGGCTGTTATATGATTATGATGGAATCTCGATCAAGTGACTCAATGGAAGACCCGGGAGTGGCATTCCCTAATAAGGTAGCCCCGGTTGTGTACTGAATTAACGTGTGGGACTCGGGAGTGGCATGTTCCCTCTGAATAGCCCCGGAGTCGCCTTCCTTTATCCCTTGATCGAGACTATTTAAGACCTATGGGTCTTTGATGCTGTTTTATTTACTTAATCATGGCTTGTTACTACTTGTACTTACTTATGTATTTAGGGATCCTTACTGAGTTTTGTAACTCACCCTGTCGATTTCTGTGAACTCCACAGGTACGCATGGACTCTACCAGGATGGCTGATCGGAGTGGCTAAGAGGACCATGGGCTCGTGTCGTGTCGGTTATATTGTTTCTGTCTTGCTGCATATTTAGACTTATGATCATTACGAAAAAATCGGATTCTGTTGTGTTTTGTTGAATTTTTGATTTAAACCTTTATTATTTTTGTACCCATTTCACTGTTTTTTGAACGATTTCATTGCGAATTAAATGAAACATATTTTCACTGTTTTCCTACACTTTGAGGTTTATTTTAAAAGTTTGCATGTATAAGTAGATAGAAATGACCCTAGTTCGGGTCGGGTCTTTACAACTATGATTGTAATCTGGAGTCAATGGAATAATAGGAATGATGTTTTGATTGGCAAAAGGTCTAGTGAGTTCCATAGACTTCGGACTAGTGTGTCAAAAATGATGAATGCTTTTGCTGTTTCTTTTGAAGGTGGATCTAGAGTTGTTGGGAGTGTGCCTAGGCCTTTGGAAGTCAGGTGGGAAGCTCCTCCGCAGGGATGTTGGAAGCTTAATTCTGATGCTTCAGTATGTCCTCGTTCAGGAGCTGGGAAGGTTGGCTGGATTGTTCATGATGGCAAAGGTAAGCCGATCGTTGCTGGCGTCAAATCCGGTTTCATGAATTGTGCAGTTAAAGTCCTTAAAGGCATCGCGATCAAAGAGGGTTTGAAGAATATTGTGAATTATTGTCGTTGGATCCCTCCTATTCTTGTGGAATCGGATGCTAAGAGGGTGGTCAGTGATTTGAATGAGGTTGATAGGGACCTTTCTGAATTCAACAATGTTGTTGTTGATATTGGGGTGATATCCCAAAGAATTGGGAAAGTTTTCTTTTTTCATTGTAGTAGGACTTGTAATGGGGTGACCGACTTATTGACCAAAAGCCTTTGTAGGGATTTTGTTGTTGGAAACTTTTCATCGTCCTCTGAGGAGGATGAGTTTTATTTTTGGAGGGGGTTCTCCCCCCGATGTGGCCTCTAGATTGTAGGTGGATTGTAGTGGTTGTTTTGTTGATTGTTAGTTTAATATATACTTTTTTTCAAAAAAAAAAAAAACTTAATCCATTTATCAAATAAGGATTAGAGAGATTACGTTAATCTATGTTGATTTCCATGCCCTAATAATCTAGATACCAAAATTTTATTTTAACCATTACATTAATAGCTGAAGTATAAGGCATTTATTATCAAGTAAATAGCTAAAGTATAAGGTATTTATTATCAAGTATATTTATAAAATAAGAGATTTATTAGGAATAAGATATTTATTACATATTAGAGGTGGAATTAAAAAAATAAAAAGTGAAGTATGACGGAGTTCGCTCGCACGGAAACTACCGTTCCCGTTAAGCAGTCAATGACTGCAACCAGACACGTAACTATTGTCGGTAGTACGACAGCCACAGTTCACACGTGTCCTAATCCTCACTGTTCATTTCCTTTTGTGCTATCATCTAAGGCGTTGGTTTTGAATCTCTTAAGTCCGCCTCTTTACGTTTGAATATAGCTCCGGACCGTTTAAATTATCGTTCTCTAAGAAAAAGCCATTTCGCTCTTACTTTTTGCGCATCCATCTCCTTGCTAGCGACTTCACTCGTTCTTCCGGTCAAATTTCTAGCCCTTGTGTTCTTCATTGAAATCATCGTGCGATCTTTTTCGATCGCTTCATTGAGTTTCTCTCTTCGATTTATCTGTACTTCGCTTCTCGACGCTGATTTCGGTGAGTTGTTTAGGGTTTCTCTTTGGTTAATTTTGTTAACTTCCATTGATTTTATGATCTTCGCGTCGGTTTTGGCTTTATTCGCTTCGTTTTCGGAGTTCTTTAGGCATTTCAGTCCAAGTTTGTGAACTCTGTAACTTTTTCCTTCATTTCGAGTGATTGACTTGTGGACATTATGAAATGTTCTCTAGATGATGTGGTGTTTTCCGTTTCTGGAGTTTGATTATGCAATTAATCACTTCTCTGATCGTTTTCACAGTTTTTCGGCGGTAGAAATTGTTTTTTTTTTCTTTATTAAGTCGCTTCTCTGATGTTATCCTCAGAAATTCTCAATTGGCTCCTGGTAGTCATTTTCGTCATTTGAAGGTTTGGAGTGTGGTTAATTTCTTTTGATTTAGTAATATATTGCGCTAATTTTAATCGAAGGAGATTGATAGCTTATTCTTCTTTCTTGAAGTTGGATTCAGTTGTTGTACATTTGAGTTTCTTATCTTGAATGGATTTAGACTTGATTTTAGTAATTAACTTTGCATGATGAGACTTTTTTCTCACTTAGTTAGTATTTTGGGGACGTATCGATGTATGTTCATTTTGTTCCTGGAGGAATATCTAATTTCGATGTTTCACGTCAGTTGTTGTAAAAAGACTGTCTAAAGAAATTAACCGAAGTTACATCCACTTATAATTTACAATTCTTTTTTTTTTGTACAAAGATCATGTTGAGCTCGGGGTTATACAGCTTTAAAATGCCAGGATTTGATTCACTGGAACTATTGGTTTTTTGGTTTGTTTCTTATCTTTGAATAATGACCATCCACTATATATTATAGTAAAAGCTGTATATTTTTATTTATCTAGTATTTTTTTATTCTACTGCCTCCAAGAATTGACTTGTTATCTTTCCTGCTCAGGAATTTTCAGATGAAATGGTAATGGTCTCAATAGCATTCTTTAGAACAAGCCATTGTCGAGTAGGAATTGGTATATTATGCTTTTTTCCCTATTTGTCAAAGAGTTATGGAAGGTGATAAGACCATCTCAACACCTTCACACAATCATGATGAGGTTGGTGATCGGAGGATACGTGCTCTTCATGGGTAATTTCATCAATCTATCTAGTGCCTGACTCCACTATATTCTTATACTGCAATCTTTATAATCTCTCTGTATGTACCTTACTTTACCGTTCCTTTGTAAGTTTTGCAAGTTTTCTCAACCAAATTTGCTTAAACAACTCATTAAGCATTGTTGTTCTTGAATCATGTACAGCATTTTTCTTTTTTCTTTTTTCTTTTTTTCCCTTGATTTATTGTATTACTGGAATTCTGTAACTAGCTTGTTGTAATTTTTCTGTCTTTGTTTTTCATTTCCCCTGACAAATGGTTTTAATTTAATTTCCTTTGGTTCAACACAAACTCTGTTTTACTGCTGTGGTTTTATGTTTGAATTGACTTTATGTCCTGTACCACACATATTCCTATCCTATACTGTTGATTGACATAGGCATTTTTTTCCCCTATTAGTTTGTTAGAAATCAAAAGCTAAATTTTTTGCTGAACTTTATGTACGTTTTTTGGTGGATGTTTAGGAGAACCACTGGCCCTACAAGACGTTCAACCAAGGGACAGTGGACACATGAAGAGGCAAGTTTATTATTTATCATATGGGATGTCAATATTTTTCTCACGATGACGCATCTTATTCTGAACTATTTTTGTTGTCCCAATAGTTAAAAACTTGAGTGTGTTGCATAATCTACTTTGTTCACTTACAGGATGAGATTTTGCGGCAAGCAGTTGATCATTTCAAAGGCAAGAACTGGAAGAAAATAGGTATATATAAATATATTATGTTGTGCAGTATTTTGGGATATTGTAAAGGCCAATTGTAGACATTTGTTAATATAATTAAACTTACCCTTACCTATAAGCTTAAACTTTTGGGTGGGTGATTTAGCATATGATCAACTATAGGTTTTATTGTACAGAATATGTTTATGTTTTATGTTATCCTTAACACCAAGGATGATTTCTGTCATGATTGTACTCTAGTTACAAAATTCTTGTTTTTATTATATAAGTATTATTTACAATATCTCATTGATTCTGTTCTCGAATCAGTATAGCATTGTCTAAGGAGGCCATTCTAAGATGAATAATAGTTTGCATGGACTACTATTTTTTTAATGCATCATTGGCTCCTCATTTGTTATGATGATTTTCATTTGAAGCCGGATGTTTCAAGGATCGGACAGATGTACAATGTCTGCATAGGTGGCAAAAGGTCTTAAATCCCGAACTTGTCAAAGGTCCATGGTCTAAAGAGGTGATCCACTTGTGAAAGTTAGTTCCTCCATTCCATTTATTGCAATAAAAAAATTGTATACCCTTCAAGTTTCAATTGCGTGTACTCCTTTTATGGAATCATACTTGAAACACCTGTTTTCTTGCAAATTGTTTATAGGAGGATGAAATTATAATTGAACTGGTGGACAAACATGGACCAAAAAAGTGGTCCACAATTGCAAAACATCTACCTGGACGTATTGGTAAGCAATGCCGAGAAAGGTATGAAAAATGAGTTATTTTGTTGCTGATTGTTGGGCTTTGATTTTCTTATTTTTCTTAAATTATATCTTTGGTGAACCCCATCTGCTACAAGTTTCTTTGGTGGGAAGGCATTCTGATTTTTGTATGTCATCAATTTCTACTTTCCTGCAACCGCACTTGATTTCTATTGGATTTTCAGCTGTCTTTCCCATATATTTTACATAAATTGCTTTTTTTTTTCAGGTGGCACAATCACCTTAATCCAAATATAAACAAAGAAGCATGGACCCAAGAAGAGGAGTTAGCATTAATCCGTGCTCATCAAATTTATGGAAACAGATGGGCAGAGCTAACGAAGTTCTTACGTGGAAGGTATGCCCCCTTTTTTGCAGCTTAAAGTTGTGGCATTATGCGGGGTTGTTGGGGTATGTGCATTTTAATTTTTTTTTTTTTTTTAGATCTTTACAGATCAAAGTTGTTTCCATCTTTTTTTTTTTTTTTTTTTGATTTCTTTCCATTGCAGCTTTATTCTATAGAACTTTCTTTTTGGTTTTAGTTGGAAATTTCAACTTATAATAAAAGATGTTATATTTGTGCTTTTATAATCAACAGGTCAGACAATGCTATAAAAAATCATTGGAACAGTTCAGTAAAAAAGAAATTGGATTCCTACGTTGCCTCAGGCTTGCTCGCACAGTTTCAAGATCCAATTTCTGTTGGACAACCAAACCAACTCCTAGTTTCATCTTCAAAAGTGTTTGGTAGTGGAAATGACAGTGGCTTGTATGGAATGGAAACAGAGGAGATTTCAGAGTGTAGTCAAGGTGCAACAGTTGTCGATAGCTTTATGAGGGATTCGGCATGTGCAACTCTGAATATGAGAAACAAATTTCAGTTCAATAAGAATTTGAGCTTGGACCAGGAGCAAAGTTCCAGCCCATTATCCAGTTCTGAACCTTACTGCCACCATTCTGCTATCGAAGAGTTTGCTCAAGAAGTGGGTCATTGTTTGTCACCTTCAGGGCAAAATCTCTTGCATGATTGCAGAACTACTTCAACTGGGGAGTATCATTGTGATTTGAATGAATTTCCGAATATTTCGTCTTTACAATTGGGCAAAGAAGCACTGCAGTCTGAAGCAATTAACACTGGGATTGGTGAAAGTCACGGAGATGGTGATTTTGCTCAAAATTCTTCATTGGCAAAAGGAGCTTCGGCTTCTGTCAATACTGACCGCACATTAATATCTGATGATGAGTGTTGCAGGGTCCTATTCTCTGATGCAAAGAGTGATCAGTGTGATTATGAAGTTGCAGCTCAATCCTGGGGCACTCCAAAAGCGGAAAATGACCATACTTCAGGTTTCCAAATATATAATCAGCCTTCAGGATCTGGTGTGCAGGAAAACAATTTGTTGCCTCAGTCCTACATGCTAGTTCCATCCGTGGTTTCTGTAAATAGTGGCATGATTTTATTTGGTGGTACTGGTTCTAGCACACCGTTTGTTGGAGGCGAAGAACATGAATGTGTAACTAGTGAACAGAATGGGCTCACCTGTAGTGGTGGAACATCCAAGTCGCCTTGTTTTCATGTGACAGATAACCCAGAAATGCAAGAAGATCCGGGTGGGTCAGAAGAACAGACAGAACTAATTTGTGTAAATACTTTGGCAACATCAGAAGATACTATAGGGACTTCTACACGTTCCGATGAAAGACCTAAACAATATAATGAACATCAAGACTCGGGAGTTCTTTGTTATGAGCCTCCTCGTTTTCCAGGTTTGGATGTTCCCTTTTTCAGTTGTGATCTCATACAGTCTGGAAATGAAATGCAGGAGTACAGTCCACTCGGTATACGGCAGTTGATGATGTCTTCTCTTAGCTGTGCTACTCCATTCCGATTATGGGATTCACCATCTCGAGATACTAGTCCAGACGCCATACTGAAAAGCGCTGCCAAAACTTTCACAAATACTCCATCCATTTTGAAGAAACGGCACCGGGATTTAATGTCTCCTCTTTCTGAAAGAAGAATTGAAAAAAAGCTTGAAACCTGCGTGACATCCAGATTGTCAGAAAACTTTTCACGCTTGGATGTTGTGTTCAATGATGGGTCTGATAAAGCTTCTATATTTTCTCCATCTAATCTAAAAAGAAGTAATGATGATTCTGCTGAAGATAAAGAAAATATGTATTGTACCTTCCAGGATAGAATAGAGAAGAAATGTGATGGTATTAAATCTCTAGATGTTACAGTTTCAGAGAATGGTTTCCCAAAAAGTTGTTACCAAGACTACACAAAACAAGAGATTGCTGATATCGAGATGATATTCGTTCAATCCATAGCTGAAAGTGTGAGTCATTTTTCAGCAATCTTCTTCGAAGATGATATATTTTTATTATTGAGGAATTGCTCTACTTTTGCTGTATCGAGCAGTCTAATTTTACTGGTACGATGAACACTATCTGATTCTGAATGTTACTTTTGACAGGCGCCTTCTGGAATCCTGGCTGAACATGATGCCAATGACTTGATACTCCACTCTGTGGATCAAGAACCTTCCGATTCAAGTAGAGGAATTACTAAACAACACTGCCCAAGTGAACTCGAACCAGCATTAAATGTTGTCAATATTTCAAAAGTGTGTGCTGGGAATTCAAATGGACTCAGAAGCGCTCCTAATAACGGCAAGATTAAGTCAGAAAGTCATTCGGTAGCAACAACGATGACGTGTGAACTCCCCATCACTTCTTCTGCATCCTGCCTTAAGATGATCGAAGATAATCGCCTAGTTACTGGAATTGCTCCACAGTAAGACTCCCCATCTCAAATGCATTGTTCTTTTTGCTTTTCGTCTAGTTTCGATGATGTTTCGGTTATTATGTCCCAGATTGGGTGATACTCCATTTAAGAGAAGTATCGATTCCCCTTCGGCATGGATGTCTCCTTGGTTCTTCAATTCTTTCCTACCGGGCCCGAGGATCGACACAGAAATATCGATTGAGGTAGTCATTGCAGTTGTGTGAGAAATAAATGCATGGTAAATGTTTTTTTATATAATTTGCTTATGATGAGTGATACATTTTGTGTGGGGTTTAGGACATTGGATACTTTTCGAGCCCGAAAGAAAGAAGGCTTGACGCAATTGGGTTAATGAAACAAGTAAGCGAGCGAACGGCGGCTGCATGTGCCAGCGCCCATGAGGTGTTGGGAAATGAAACACCAGAGTCGCTACTCAAGGGAGGAACTCGCATGAAGCATCTCCATTGTGATCAAACTTTTCTGGTATGATTCCCATATTTTTCCTTCCAACTTTTTAACTTGGGAGCAAATTAGGGTGTTCATCGGTCGGTGTCAGTTTTCGGGGAAAATTGTCTTTTAACCAATTCTATTGATTTGCTTGAAAATAAAACTGAATCGACCGATCACTTAAGTCGGTTAGTTTGGTCGGTTAAATCAGATTAAACCGGTCAGTTAGGTCGATTAATTCATTTTAATTATTTTTTCTTTTTTAATAAAATAACATATTCATCGATCAAATTTTTATTAAAATTTTAAGAATTAATTAAAAAATGAACATACCAAATACTTTATAACAACACATTTAAAATTAAGTTAATTTTATAATAAATGTAATTAATTTAATGAAAAATATTATTAATATCATACGAAAGAATTTTTTATTAATTGACCTAACTGATCGATTTAACCGATCGAACCGACCAAAAAATTTGGTCAAATATTTTTTTTAATCGACAACGATCGTCTTTAATTCGGTCGGACGAAAGAAAATATATGAACACCCTTTGATCAAATTCAACGGAATACTTAAAAAATACAAATTGTGTTATTATTTATTACTTTTTATAACTCTGATGGGTCGAGTAAACTTATTGTAGGAAACTATTGTTATGAAACTACGTAATAGTATTTTATTGTAGGAAACTATTACACCTTGGTAGGTAGGTAGTCCAACCATTTTCTGTTGCAAGTTAGGACAAACCAGAAGTCGATTATATTTTGATTATTTATTTTAGTGTGTCTTTCAATTCTATAAATTGTATGGGCAGATCTAAATGTGGCTCTCCCCGGCCTATATAATTCTATTAATTTTAAAATCAGGCACATAACAATTACTTTTGTTTCGTACTTTCAATTCTAGTTACGATTTTTTGTTTTTAATATTTGTAAGAATAAATAACCAATTGTTCAAACAATCTCTTAGAAATGAGATTTTCTTTTAATAAAAAAATACAAAAAAGCGAAATTTATTTTGAGCACTTAGAAGTAATGATTGCAATTAAAAATTTGTTTAGTTTTAATTTTCGAGAGTATTCAAAATGTAGATTTTATTTTGAATATTTAAAAGTAATAATTTTAATAATGATTGCAAAAAAAGAAATAATTTTTAAGAATATTTAGAATTAACATTTAAAATAAATAATTTATTTTCAGTATTCAGAAGTAATGATTAGTTAGGATAACAATTAAAAGCTTCTTTGATTTTAAATACTCCATCCGCTAAGAGATAAGTGGGTGAATACTGTTCTTCGGCTATTTGGGATATATTGAAATTGTAAGGCTTTATTTGTTTTTCAGGCAGAGTGTCGTGTGTTGGACTTTAGCGAATGTGGCTCCCCAGGAAAAGTGGGGACAGAGAATGCGAAACCAACAACTCCACATTCTTATCTTCTCAAAGGCTGCAGATGATGATGATGATATATATATATATAGAGCAATTTAATTGGTACTCTTTACCAATTAACTCCGCCTTCCTTTTTTTTTTTTTTTTTTAATGTCTGTATAGTATAGTTTTTCAATGCCATTTTGACAAAATTACTATTTGTTTGTACTATAAAAAAAAGGTTTTGAGTGATTTGATGTGGATTATTATTGATGCAAAATGTCAAATGCCCACCGCTAGTTCTAAGATTAATTCTGAACTGGTGGCATTCAACTTAGAAGCCTTTTTCTCAAGGCATTACATGAACGAGCCTTTTTCTTCTCTTTAGCGTTCCGGAAATAAGCAAGAGTTTTATTTTTAATTGTTGAAAGAAAAAAAAACTAAACAGAAAAAAGTGGAGAGATGATGACGTGGCTTCCGACAAAATTAGAGGACACGAGTTACAGCTGCATGGATTGCATCTGCAAGGTGTGGGATGGTCCTGGAGCTTAAACCTGCCATGCTGATTCTCCTGCACAGCACATAAAAAATAAAAAACAAGATATAAATGAAAGAAAGACATTAGGGATAATAGAATCTGGCCTCGTCTTACGTAGCATATAGAGATTAAATGATTGGGGGATTTTGGTAGTGAATTAATTTAATTAAATTTCATACCCATCCGAAGTCATGTAAATGTGATATTGTTTGGTCATGAAGCTAACTTGGTCCGAATTCAATCCTGTGAATGTAAACATTCCAATCTGCTTGATGATGTGACTCCAATCACCAGGTGTGCCTGCCCACATATACAAACGAATCACATCCCTACTTACACATACAACTAAAACTGCTAGCTCAATGATGAGACTACCTAGTTGAATCTCTTCCCAAATGGTTGAAATTTCAAAAAAAAAAAAAAAAAAAATCAAAATCAAAATAGTACCCCAAATCTCTGCCACAAATGGACAGCAAATGCCAAGGTATGTTTAACTACTATTTAAAGAAAATGAATAAAAAAAAACGAGAGTAAATTAATGATGATGGAATGAAAATAAGATGAGTTTAAATGTGAGAAGTGATCCTTCTTTTTCATTTTTTCCTTCATTCCCTTCATTTTCCATTCTATCTCCACAAACATGTCCAAGTATTGAAAGGTTACCGGCCAAATTTTTGTATTAGTTTTACCTTTTTAGAATTGCACTCTTCATTTCGAGATAATATTAGCTCAAATTACAAAATTTTGCCCTTGAGATTTGAACTTTTTATATAAGGTCAAAATTTTAACTCTTGGTTAAATCGTTACTGATAAATGACTTAAAGAACGTAGAAATGAAGTATTTGTTTTATGTATAGCATCAAATTTATTGCATTTTAATTTACTTTGAAATTGTGTTGCTATGTTTATTTAAGGATAGAGGTGGGATGTCTAGATTAAGATTCTTCATCCATAATTTATCTTCTAAAATTTTAGGTGGGACGTTCAAATTCTTGATAATGAATATATGTTTGTATAGGTTAAACTATTATTTGTTAAGACCTATAAATCTAAATCTTCACCTCTCAGTATTTCAGTTAGGGTATGTTTGGGCCATCAAAAACAAAAGGGAAAAATAGGAATGAGAATGATTACCGTTATTTGGTCCACTAAAAATCATCCTTCTATAATTATGTTTTACCAAAATTATCCTTTTATTCTTCTACCGACTATTTTTTATTCTTCTCCGATAACTATTTTTAACTATTTTTCACTCGCATCATACCTATTATTCAAAAAATGATTATAAAAACTCATTAATCTCTCGCCATCAATTTTTGGATTCCTATTTTCTAAAATATAAAAGATGCTAGCATTTCAAATTCTCCAAAAAAGAATAAAGAACCCATTCACTATCATGCCAGCAAATGTTCACGAGAGCCATTGCTTCCATATCAATTTACGAGGCATGGACCATCAGGTCCACCTTAATCATTCACCCATAACAAGTCTAAAACGAAGCTTCCCAAATATAACATAGACTAAATTAAACCCATCCTTCTATTTTCCCTTCATTGCAATACTTGAGGATGATTTTTTTTTTTTTTTTTTGGAACGGTGGGCAAAATTTAACTTATTCATGAATTTTAGGATGGATTTTATTTTTTAAAGTAAATTAATTTATTTGGATTTGAAAACTATATCATTAGACATTTTGGACTAATTTCTGTCGGTCTCACTTTGAGCATAATTTACTGATCCACTCTACTAAATATCGAACCTGTGAGGCTGGATTAACACCAAATAACAAAATTATTGCGCCACTGATCCTTTTGGTCTAAATATGTGATTGTTAATAGACAACTTGTATAGTCACCCTGAATTAAGATCCTTACATTTTTAGACATTTTACATTTTGGTTAGTAATTAAATTGATAACAACCTTCTATTTCAATTTTATGATAAATGAGATCCAGCCTTATCAAGCTAAAACTGCTGTCACCTTTAAAATAAAATTGACTAATGGGTTTGTTTGTGTAGAGGATAGTAGTTTGGTTCTTTCTTGGTAAAGAGAAGAGTAGCTCATTTTTTATATAAATGGTTGTGAGAGCTCCACACTTTTTTATGCAAAAATC
>JBBMEG010027731.1:27468-52056 GCA_037832605.1 Cyclanthera cordifolia
TTTCTTGGTAAAGAGAAGAGTAGCTCATTTTTTATATAAATGGTTGTGAGAGCTCCACACTTTTTTATGCAAAAATCAACATAATCTTTTAAGATGGCATCTCTTTGAGTTCAAAGAGTTTTTATCGAATTCCACTTTCATTCTATTAGATTGAATATCTGTTTAGGTTTAATAAACTCATGTACTGTAATCCATTAGTATGAGTATCTATTTTAAAAAAATTAGACAATGAAATGATGAGTAGTTCAATTTTTATAAAGGTCACAAGGTCTCTCTACTTTTCCAACTTAGAATCTTCTAAAATTTCATCCCTACCCCAAATGTTATATTCCTTACCTTTAACCAAGACTATTTAATCCCCAAAGAAACTCATACAATGACTCTATGGGCTCTATCAAGCACTAAAACGAGAATATAAATACCGGCAGGGAATAACAGGAGAATGAATACTAAAGAACAAGAAAGTACTAACCTCTAGAGAGCAAGGCATCAAAAAGTTGCTGGCGCATGCTAATAATACGGTCTGCCATGGCCTTCAATTCAATGGTCCACTCATCGAATAAATTCCTAAATTTTGAAGCAAAAAAATTGATTTTTCATCAAGCATGCACAGGTAAATCGGTTCAATAATACATACAAAATTGTAAGGAAAGAAAGTCTAGTGTGCATACGAAAAGTTTTTATTATTACCTGTCCTTGAGGATTGTAGCAACAATAGATGCACCATGAATGGGTGGGTTTGAGTACATGGGCCTTATCACCAGTTTTAACTGGCTCTCTACCCTGCTCGCAACATCAGCATTCTTGCACACCTTTTCAACAGTTACGAAGTGTAAGTTCAAAGTAATAAAGCTGGATTACTAGCTCATACCTGATACCCCATACCATCTATCTTCATGCTAAACAGATAAAGAAAAAGAATAATTTTGGTATTAGCTGTACTCTAAAATATTAGCCAGGATATATTAAATTAAAAAGGCCGGATAATAATGCTCACCATATATATATATATTTAGTTTAACTATAAGTCTCGCAGTTTAGAAAATAGAAACTTGCCGATTAAGACAACTTTTCTTTCTTTTTTTTTTTAATCAATACTAATAACAAGGATGATACTACAGAGGTTTTATATATGAATTCAAGTTAAAGAAAGGGGTAGATGCTTTTCCTTTTTCCCTATGAAATACAATGCCTACTTTTTCATTAGTTTACATTTTTTGTTATTTTATTTCTTTGATATTCTTGAATGTTTTGGTTAGCTTATGCAAACATCGACTTTTTATAGGACAATTATCTAACTCTATTACATTTGGTAGTTGAGAAATTAATTTCTAAGTAGGTAGTTTCGAACTCATAAGCTATAGATTTATAAAGGTCCTCATTTGACTACTAGGTCAACTTAGGATAGGTGGCACTATAGTTCACTCATTTCAATTTATAACAGAACCTTTGATCGCAATTACCTCACAAACTACATTAACCAATTATTTAAATCAATGATGTGATACGATACATGACGTGCCTATGAATCACAAGTAAAAACATTCTTCTAGAAACTTGTGAGTGCCTTACCCAATAGAAGATAGGAAATAAAGACATTGTGGTAATTGTTACAGTTAGCGGTTGAGTGCCTGGGAATTTTTGGGGTACTTGGTCATATAAATAGTAAGGTTCAAGGAGAAAGAAGGGTAACTTCTTTTCATATGTGAATTATCAAGAGAGAATAGGGGAGACCCCCCCAGCTTCTCAAAGTGCTGGGCTATCTTTCGTTATAATGTATCTACGTTTATCTGTTTAGCTAGGCTGTAGTGGTTTGTATTGTAATTGATACTTGGTTTTTATAATTATATCATGTTAATCTTTTGTGGCATTCGATTGTGCATTTCTGTTTCATGTTTGATTGAAAGTAGATTAAAAAAAAAAAAAATCAAGAATCCTAAACAAACCCTTACAATGCTCAAGGCGCCAACACGTTCGCCATAGAGCCCCAAATTCTTTGCATAACTCTGGGCTATAAAACATTCACCTCCATCAGCAACAAATAAGCGCACGGGTTGTGCATCTGAATCCAAACTTCCACTGGCAAAACCCTGGATCATAGAAAGAAAAAATATAAGAAACACTTATAAGTACATATATGAAGCTAATGAGCAACCTTTTTTTTTATTTGATACTATGTAGAATCCAACCTGATAAGCACTATCAAAGAAAGGTAAAAGCTGCTTTGATCTCATCAACTTCCTTATCTGATCCCATTGATCAAGGGTTGGATCGACACCAGTTGGGTTATGAGCACACGCATGAAGCAAAACTATAGCTCCAGGTGGCGCAGAACCAAGATCTTCCAAGAGGCCTGCGACACATTAAAGTTGTCCAACCAAATGGTAAGGAACTGACATATTCAACATCAAAGTTTCATTAACAAATCAAATTAAATAACTCCCATATGAAAACTGTGTAGTGTTGAAGATTATACAAGTAGAGAATAATTTGACTGCGCCAAAAAACTTTAATAACGGACTATACACATGGGAAGTCAATATGGAGATGGAACTAAAAATATGTTTTGACTGTTATCACAGGGTGCGAGTTTGAACCTTGAAAATTCAACCCCCGTGTTGAGGGATCATAATATCGGTAAGTTTTTACAGACAACCCAGCCAGAGTAAAAATTTTGGGATGGTTTCCCCATGTGGGCAGGGGAATGTATATTACACGCTGTAAAACAAGTAAGAAAAACAATGGTAAGTTAGCTTTATGACCATGTACAAGTAAAGCATAATAAGTTCAATAATGGAACACTTGACAACTACTCACCTCATGATAATGTTTTGCCAAAAATTCACCTCCAACCCTCAAAGATCCAGTACCAGAAAGGCATTGAACAGTTGTGACACGGTTTTCAAGAACAGCAGGGCTATATAAAAGTAAGAATTAGAAACATGATCCAACAGAAGATTATTAAGCCAAGGATGCTGATCTGAGTATGAGCAACCAAATATAAAGGCAACAACTAATCAACTATAAACAAAATAGCTTACCTATCAGCGCCCAAAATAAGCTTAGCACTCTGTTTATTAAACTCTGCCAATCCAACAATCGGAAGATACTCCTTAACTCGTGAACTGTAGAGTGTAGGCATTAAAATCAAAACCTAAACATATATCTCATCAAGTAAGATTCAAAACAGAATGATCAAGGAAAATACCTATCATTAACAAGCTGATGCTCTGCTTTTTTGACAACGTTCAAGACCAGAGGTTTTCCTTCCTATCATATCAAAATACCACAAGATTAAAACAATTCTGCCTGAACAATATAATAGATTACACAAATCTTAATCGCGATTTCAGGCCGCAGAAACGAACCTCAGTCCTGTACGCACCAACGCCCAAATTCAACTTGTTCGGGCTCGGATCTTTGTTATACGCAACAGTCACCTATTCATTCAAAGTTCAGCACAGTAATTGATATACCTTAGTAAAACTTGCAAAACGTCGGATAGATAGATGCAAAATTTTCAAATAATGCAATAAATAAAAGTAGCCGAGCAGTTTTTTGTCCAAAAGCCATTCTAATCCCTAAGAAAATCCTTCACCGTTTTCTAAATTCATAATAATCCAGCTAATAAGCCAAACAATTTCCAAGCACGCTATAATTTGACATCAGTAACGACAACCAATTAAATTTCAAAGAAAAATACAGCAACAATCACGATTCACAACCAGGCAACAAAAAATTCCCGACCACTTCGAGAATTTAATAGCTCGACGTAATTCATTTCCATAACATAACGGATAATAGAAACAAAAGAGTCAAAATCAGAAGCAGAAAACGCAAAAAACAAAACAAAATCGACCAACGCAAGGAACTAACAGCAAGAGAAAAAAACGAAAAAACGAAAACAAAATCCTCTGAGCGCGTCCGCAACCAAACAAATCAATGCAATTCGGAAGCAGATCGAAAGAAAAACCTAAAGAAAATGAACGAAAGAGATTACCCCGAGGATAGGATCTTCAGGAGCGCGAACGACATGAGCGAAAACAGAATCGCAGTTCAACGAGGAAGTGACAGAGGCAGAGATTGAATCGGCCATGGCGGATGAAGACGATTCAACCAGATGTCTAACGAGAGTGTTGATTCTCCGATCGGTTGGATCGCTGCAAGAGCTGGAACTAGGAGAAATAGCAGTTTGTCCAATGCTAATCAACGGCCGCATCTCGTCTGCTCAAAATTTCCTTTTTACTTTTTCTTTTTTTATTTTACCTTGATTTACTTTTTTCGTTTTCGAGTTTTTCTTTCAACTTTGGCGCTGTCTTTTTAATCGATCGATTTCGTCGTTTTTACGTAGTCGAAGCCGAAGCATCCGGCTTACCGGTTATTTTAAGACAATTGCTCCATAAATAAATTTAATTAAGTAATGTAATACAGTAATCATTACTTCTAAATATTCAAAATAAATTTTTACTATAAATACTCGAATTAGATCCAAACAAATTTTTAACTATAATCATTATTAATCATTACTTTTAACAAGTTAAATAAATTTTCATATTAAATACTAATTTTAAATACTCTTAAAAATTTTGAAACGCAATCATTACTTTTAAATACTCAAAATAAATTTTTATTCTAAATACTAATTCTAAATACTCTTAAAATTTCAATTCAAACGCACCTAAATTCATATACACATATACATATATTAGAATGTCAAATATGATTTAAAATTGAATCATTGTCACGTTGGATTAAAATAAATGTGATTCAAACATAATGATGGTCATATTAACTTTTATATAAGGACACTTATAAAAAGTATTATCTTTAGGCCAAAATCAATTTCATATTAATAAATATATTAACATTTTTAAAATTTATTAACATTTTAAAATTTGTGACTCGATCTCTTTTTATATTAAAAAAATATTATCTTATATTTAAAAAAAAATTTAATTTTTTTTAGTACAACTTAAAAGAAAATGTTTTCGAATGATTAGAATTTTAAATTTTAAAATAGTGCATTTGGATGTTTTATGTGTAGTAGGATTGCAGCTTGTTTATAGGTGGTTAGACATGAGTAATTATTAGAAGAAATAAAAAATGTATGATTATAAATTAATGATTTGAAATTAATGATTAAAAGTGAATGATGAGAATTGAATGTTAAAAAATAATTGATTAAAAATGAATGATTATTTTGAATAATTAAAAATAAATGATTACAAAAGCTTGTTTTTATATATTTAATTGAGAAAGAGTCGTAAAATATTATTTTTAATAATACATTAATAAAGTTAAGAGAAAATTATATTTTTGGTTCCGAGATTTAGAGTCTAGTTTTAGTTAGGTTACTACATTTAGAAAATGAATTTTTTTTATCCTGACATTTCAATAATGTTCACTTTTGTTCTCTAAATTTGGAGTCAACAAAATAATAATCAATTTATCAATACATTAAAATTTTAAAATTAGTTTAGTTTAACCATTTTTGTTATCTTAATTAGTTGAACATTATTGAAATATCAACACTAAATTTATTCAGTTGCAAATTATAAATTAAACAACAAACTTAAAGATTATATATATTTTCTCTAAATTCATACTATTTTCACAATTAAAATAATAAAAATAAATAAAATATGATAATATTGGCTTATCATAAGAACCATAGCTAAAAATAAAAGAAAATATTTTTTTTAGTTTATTATATATATTTGATTAAATAAAATTAATAAAAGTATTTTCATTTTAAAACAAAATTGGATAAAATTCAATTGAAAAAAAAAAAAAGTTAGTAATTAGATTTAAGGCTTAATTTCTTTTGGCAGTATAGGTTTCAAAATTGAAATATTTATTTTCAATAATGCTCATTTTTAGTCATTGAAATATGACAAAAATGTTAGTTACATAACATGACGTTGACTACAATGATGGCCAGGGTAATTTTAAATACGTATACTTATAAAATGATTATTTTAAGTTTAATATAAATTTAATTTTAAAAAGAAAATAGGTATTAAATAAACTAAAAAACACACGAAGACTAAAAGTGAGTATTATTTAAATGTCAAGATAAAAGGTTCAATTTTGAAACTGAAGGATCAAACTGACACTAGATTCCAAACTGTTGATACCGAAAAATGGTTAACCAAATTAACGATACCGATTTTTTTTGCCAAAAATGAGAAGTCTGCAAAAAAAAAAAAAAAAAAAAAAAAAAAAAAACTAACTGGTGTTAGCCATAGGGCCTCTGATGCCTAAGTGAGTAAGGTGTTAGAGAGTATTCGAGAGAGATATCTTTGGAACTTGAAACAACTTACAAGGGTTGTTATAGTAGTTTAGCTTGGATTCGAATGGAGAATGACCTGACATTTTATAGCAGCTAGATTAACCGCGGCAGCTCACTTAATGGTGGCTTAATGGTCAGCCGTTTGAAACGTCCACCATTAAGTCGGGAATGAATCCCAACGTAACTCCTGACCGTTACCCCTTAGAGGTGTAACAATTTTGACTCGGAGGTTACTTGAACTCGGTCAACCTTAGTAGGTCCTAGTCTCCATGGCCGAACCCTTGAGGGTGTGGCTTTCTCTGTGTAACTCCAGGACGTTACACCTAACAGGTACAACGTTCCTGAATTATTGAACTTGGTCGACTCGTCCACAAGAGAGTCCTAACCTCCATGGGGTTGGGCCACTCGACCGATCTTCTTGGAGGTCGGCTTTCGTCTCGATCAACCCTTGCAGGTTCTCACCTCCACGGCTTGCCTCTAAAGGGGGGTTTTGGCCCTCTCGATGTAACTCCTAGCCATTTATCACTTTGGACTTGGTTGACTCTTGAGAGAGAGTCCTAACCTCCACGACCAACCCTCAATGGAGTCAAGGTCTTCTCGTTGTGTAACTCCTGGTCATTGGTACCTTACAGTACAAAGATCTTGGGGTTACTTAGACTTGGTCGACTCGTCAAAGAGAGATTTCTAACCTCTATGGTCAGCCCTTGTGGGGCTTTCGTCTACTCGAGCGATCTCCTTGGAGGACTCCTTTGGTCTTGGTCAACCCTTACCGGTCCTTACGTCCACAGCTTGCCCCTAAAGGGGGTACTGGCCCCCTCAGCGTAACTCCTGATCGTTATCACCAAATTCAGTCATCGCTTGAACTCGGGCGACTTTTGGGGGAGAGTTCTGACCTCTAGTATCGATCCTCAAGGGGTTAAACTTTGGCCGACCCCCAGGGAGGTTCGAACACACTTTGGTCGATCCATAAGGGGCTGGATTGGCCTTCGGCCTCCCATAGGGGGGGAGGGGGTCAAGACCAACATGTCTGATCGTGGCCTCCTTTGGCCGACCCCCGGGGGGTCCATTTGGTTGACTATTGGGGGTTCTTTGCCTACTTTGACTAACCCCCGCGGGGCTAAATTAGCCTTGGCTGACCCCTAGGATACTTAATGCCTCTATGACCAATCCCTGGGGGGGGGGGGGGGTCGACCTCTTTTGGCCACCCTCTAGGGATCAAGACTTTTCCTTGGTAGACCCCTAGAGAGTTGTAACTTTATCCGAGTATTTCAAAATATAATTTTGTCTATAACACAAACCTAAGGCCAAAAGTGAATATGTGTAAAAAATTATTCAAAATCGAATACTTTTACACATATTCACATTTGAAACGCGGATAGAAATTAATGAAAATTATGAAAATAGTAAAAATAAATGTGTTCATTTTTTACAATAAAAATTAAATAGAAGCTAGACTCCAAATATAAAAACTAAGGGCGTGTTTGAGGCAAAGAGTTATTTAAGAGGAGTTTTAAGAGGAGTGTTAGATTAATCTGAGTTTTAAGTTAAGTTGTGTTTGTGGCAAAAGTTAAGTTAAGCAGAGTTTAGTTAAACTAGGTGTGTTTGTGGCAGAGATTAAGTCAAGCCAGAGTTTAAACTGTGTTTGTTATGTATGTTAAGTTAATCTGAGTTGATTTATTTTTTGTATGAAATTAAATGCAATGAATTAGATAAAATAGTTTTTTTTCATAATGACCCCACAAAAGAGAATGAATTGATACTCAAGTTTGTAATGATTTGATTCATACGCAACTATTTTACAATAAAATTCAGCACCAAAATTTAACAATGATAAAAAAAAAATTAAGAAACAATTTTAATGAAATAAAATCATATCTTAGTAATAAAATAATTCTAGATAGATAAAAATATAAGAAAAAAAATAAGCAACACTAAACAAAAAAGAACATGGAAAGAAGAGATGCATGTGGCTGGTTTGTAGGGGACAATAATAAAGGACTTGTTTTTCGATATCTTGGAAAATAACATTCATTAGTTGCACTCCTTAAACTTGGAGAAAGTTTAGGTAAAAAAAAAAAAAAAAAAAATTGATTTCTCAAAATTATAGATTTTAAAATATTTAACTTCATTTGTAGTTTGAATTTCAATTAAATGAAGATTTATATAAAGATAACTAAATTAGTATTTGAGTGAAGATTCAATAAAAAATTAAAATAAAATAAAATTTATTAGTGGTTAGGATAAATCTAAAATAAAATGTTTATTTTGTTTGACAACCCATATTATAATTTGGGGTGAATATATAAATTTGAATATTCAAGATTTAATCTATATTATCTTAACAAAATCGATATAATATTTAAATTTCAATAAATTAATTAACTCTTTATTTTCTCCGTATTTTTTATGTATTTAAATAATTCTCTATATTTTTCTTTAAAAAAATCATTTAAAAAAAATTTAGGAAGAATTTGCTAATAAATGTAATTATATTAGGACAAGACTGTTCCGCTTATTATTTAAAAAATCTATTGATTTGTATTTATTCAATATCTATGTTGAAAGTAGTTGAAGAACAAAAAAATCTAAACTAAAATATTTGTTGAAGAACAAAAAACTCTAAACTAAAGTATCATTTAGGGTCGGTCAACCAATGGCTCGAGACCAAGCTTTTCATGTCGACCTACACCTTGTGAAGAAGATAACTCAAAAATCACAAACCATATCTTAATCAATGAGAAATTTTGTAAAGAAAATATAATTGCTCTTTGTTTGTATCATTTTTTTTGTGTTCGTTCGGTTTCTATTTTTTAAGGTTGCATCAGAAGCAGAGGAAGACAGACGAAGGAGAGAGAAAGTTTTCGATTAAAGTAACCGAGTTACGGAGGAAAATACACTGAAAACTCGAGTTGGTGGAACACGTTGTGAAAACCGAGGGTCAAACGCGATTTAACAAAAAAAAAATGGTAACACGTATTTGAAAAAACCGTGGTGACGTGCCCTACAACTCCAAACGGTTAAACAATAACAATGATCAAGATATAAGACCGGCCACACAAGCATTTATTTTTAAAAAGATCCATTAACGTGTTTCAATTAAAAAAAAAAAAAATTGGGACGTGGCAATCTAAGGAGGAAAAGTTGGCACGTACTACGAGGGAAAAAGGACGAATGGATCATTTTTTCGCACGTGAGTTTCAGGTGCCAAAATGAGATCAGGTTTGTTTCAATCCCACTCCCAACTCCCACATTGCTCGCGACATGGGTGCCTGCTGCCTGCGATTGCTCGGCATAGTTTATCATTTTGCTTTCTTTTTTTTGTCTCTGATCTATATCACTACAATTCTTGTATATATAAAGTGTTTTATGTGGAAATGAGAATGAAAGAAAACTAAAAGTAAAAGGGAGAGATAACTGATAAAAGAATACTTTAGGCTTAGTTGGATTTTTTTTTTTTTTTTTTTAGATTTTTGAAATTTAAGGCAAGAACTACAATTCTAATTTTTTTTTTTTTTTTATGATTTTGATATCTACATTTTTTTTTTTTAATAAGAAGAGATCACTTTTTTTCCTCTCCAATTATTTCTACCACACTAAACCTGTGCTTGCCTCTTTTTTTTTTTTTTTTTTTTGATTTTGTAAAAATAAAATTAAATCGAGAATCGATTAACCTTTTTTTATTTGAGAAAATTCTTATTTATTATCATGATATTGGGAAAGTATAAAAAGATAATAAAGTATTGTAGCTTAATTTTTAATGGATGAAAAATTTATTAGGGTATTTGAAGGTTAAATTAACTTTTTAATAATTGAATTTTTTTTTTTAATTTTTTTTAGGAAGCCATATAGTTAATTATTGGAAGTAATTTTAAGGACCCGACCGGACACATAGCAATTTCGGGGCCTTAACCTCTTATGTATAAATAAATAGTTATAAAACTAATGTCTAGAGACATGCTAAATTAATACTTACATTTTATTAAAGATAAAAAAAATTCAATCTTAAAACGAAAATTCGGTTCATAGAGTATCTTTAAAAAATAAGCAAAATGATTGAAATAGCTACCTAACATGTCTCTAAAACCAAATAGTTCATGCCTGTAAACAATAAACATAAATAAGCTTAAAACAGAACGACTCTTACAGCAATGTCCATGGTCACATCAGCTTCAGCTAGCCATCCTGTTCCATCCTATTAGTACTTGGAGGGAATCTACATTGGAAAGGGTGAGTCACGAAACTCAGTAAGGAAACACATCACAGGATCCACAAGAACACATAAATGTCATAACAGCATGAGTAAAATATTATCTCAATTAAAATCTCATGTCTCTTGGTAACCAATGCTAGTGTGAGGGAAACATCCTAAGTACAAACACCCTCCGCAGTGGGATATTGCTCACACCCCCACTTCTAAACACGACACTTGGGAAATGTCAAGAGAACTCTGGTTAGGTATAAGCTAATCGGGTGGCCGCCTGATCCTAACACTACCGCCATGAGGAATATCGTCCTCTCTTCCAGCACTTGACAAATCCATTATCTGAGTCTAACAACTAAGAAAAGTCAGACTTTTACCATAGCTCGTGCTCTTTAACACAACTGGTCCCCTTTGGAACTTACAACTCAAGGTTAAACTCATTTGGTTCCCTTTGGAACACCTTGTCCAATCACGTGCTCTGTTCCCTTTGGAACGCATCTCATAAAAAGTTTCACATAACTCAATATTAACAAACAAGCACAGGCTAAAACTCGCAACAACATTCTCAGAATCTCATAACAGGGTATTATATCTTTACATTATCTCAGGCATCAAATGCCAAACTTATACAGTTTATTCAACACAATTATACACACACATACTCAAGATTACCACATTGAACCAATACTAGTCCCTTACCTTGGTCCAAAACTGCTTTAACAGCTCTTGAAACTAAAACCTCGAGTTCCCTGAAGAAACCTCACCTAAAAGTGCCCATACAGGACAAACAGGTGACAATTTAGACCTAAAACCTTCGAAATCAGGCTTTGTGCATAAGATTTACCTTAGGAGTGAAAATCGGGTTTTCTGGTCACTAGAGACGTCGATAGCACATGTTCTCCAAGCCTACCAGGCACGTGAGATCTGATGGTAGCGCGTGGGGGAACTCTCACTGGTGTGTGAGAAGCGGCTAGGAAACAGCTTCGGGCCCGTCACTAGTAGGCTCGAAGAACGTGTGCAGCTTGGATTGGACGCTGGCGAGGCATGGGAGGCGTTACATGCTCGGTAGACGCGGCCCATAATCAAGGAAGAGATCGATACTGATTGGTGGAGGCAAAGGCGATTACTGCAGGCGTAAGCGGTTGCTAGTTGGTTGTAGCTGCGAGTGACGTTGATTAGCTGGTAACTACGACACTGACATGGACTGCGTCGTCCACTGCAGAGCCTTCCTCGAACGTGGGAGCTAGGCAGGCGGCGACAACTGGCTTCACGGGGCTAACAACACGAAATCTCACGGACGGTGGCGCTGAAACTCGGGAAAGGGACTTCGGGATTTGCTCTATGACGTCCAATGATTAGGGTTTAATGCGCAATCATTAGGTATTTATAACTTTTGTATTTTCTTTATTTTGTCTTTTATAGCAGAAATTACAAATTTGCCTCTCTTTAGATAAAATTACAAAATTAACCTCTTCTTCCAAAATCCACTCAATAACCCCCATGGGCAAATTCGTCCAATTACTTTATTTAACTTATTTTTCCAAATTTCAACTTTAATTTACAAATTGTACAAATTTTAGGGGTGTTACAGTAAACTATACTTACGAGTATCGAAAGGGTTGGTGATAGATTGGTTTCATTGTTTAGTGGTAATTCAGTTCTACACTACGTCTCGAGTTCGATCATGTCCATATTATTATTTCGTTTTTGTTAAATATTTTTTTATTTCCAACTAATTTATGAGAATTATTCTCGTTCACATAATTGAAGATATGTCTGTAGGTAGTCTCATTCACCTATCATCCAAGTAGACTGAGAAATTGAACCCATGACTGAGAAATTCTCAAGCTATATTGATTATATTTAAAGTGATATTTCATAACGGTTGACTGAGAAATTTCAACCAATCATAAATTGGCACGTCATTATCCAAGTAGATCCCTCGATCATCCAAGTAGATCAACAAGTCAACGACCAATCCCTCGATCATCAAAGACTGATCATCCAAGTAGATCAATAAGTCAATGACCAATCTCACGATCAACAATTAAAGATCAGTCATCCAAGTAGATCAACAAGTCAAAGACCGATCCAAAGATCAACAAGTCAGTGACCAACCATAAAGAAAATCAACAAGCCAAAACCCGATCGAACACCAACAAATTCAACCTCAAGAACAAGGTGCAAAGTCTTAGTTCTTTATTCAAAAGCAAGCTGTGAAGCCATTGAAATATTTGTATACAAGAGAGAAAGTATCAGAGGAATATATTAGAGATTGTACCTCACATTCGCACATATTCAAATAAATACAAATATATATTTCAAATTTACACATGTCTCACATTTATCTTATTTGCTGAAATCTCGTGTGGACAATAACCAATTTAATATATATATATATATATCTATATATATTAAACCAACAAATAACAACATCCATGAGAGCAACACATTCCCTAATCACTATAGAAACAATTTGTGGGGCAGAGACCCCACTCCAAAAAAGTGTAAATATCCTTGACATAAGGAAAGTGAGCAATACAGAATAAACAATGTAGAGGATAGAGCTTAGTAATCAAATCAATTGCGTAATTGCAAGTCCTACCGCAAAAAGAAAAGGAAATGCCGTTAAACAATGAGATCATTACCTTGATATCAGTTATAACATTGCTAAATGAAATTACATATTGGAAAATATCATAAAAAAGATTAACAACTATTTTAGCATTAAATTTTGTCAAGATACGAGAGATAAAAGTGCGAAACTATCTAGGATGTGTCGCTATCTGCCCCTTATAACCCTGCCTTCCATCACTTTTGATGAGAGAGCTTTGATGATTGCCTTAGAGCCCAACAAAAGAGGTCTCTTTGTGCAATCACGAACTAGCTGGTTCATTCCTTTTTCTTCCTTATCAACATTCTAGGATCCATCTATATTTAGCATCTATGAACATTGAGGCGAGGGTGCCACCTCACACCATACTTAAATTGTTGGACAAAGATGTCATAACTCCATAACCTAGAAATAAAGACATACCAAGTAAGTTTGGAGATTTATAGATAAACTCTTGACAAATTTGGAGTGAATAGAGAGAATATGAGAATGAGTACTTTTCATTGATTGAACAAAAGGAAAATGAGGAATATATATATATATACAGTCTTTTAGTTGAAATTGGCTATTCAACACACCTTTTAACGAATTAATATCATTTATATTTTCACCAGTCACAATCATATCATTACCTTGATGCTTGTTTGAGATCATAAATTGTTTTGCGTAGTTTACAAACTAACTTGGTTGAAGAAAAGGAGTTTGATTTCCTATGATAACGCCTAGAGGAATGTCCATATATACTTTTTCTTGTAAATCACCATGCAAAAAAGCATTATTAATATCAAGTTGAATTATAAACCATTTCTTTGAATAACGAGTACAAGTAAAACACGAAAGTTACTAATTTAGCTACAAGTGCAAAAGTGTCAAGAAAATCAATCCATTCTTTTTGAGTGAACCCCTTGGCAACGGACCATAAATCTTTCAATCGAGCTATGTTGTTTGTATTTAATCCTATAGACTCAACGACATCCAACACTTGTTTTACCCTCAGGTAATGGAACAATTGTCCAAGTGTTGTTGACTACAAAGTAGTTATTTCGTTAGCCATGAAAATTTTCCATTCACTAATGCCTACTACCTGATGATAAATGACAGGTTTCTGATGTGCAGTAACTTGAAGAGTGAAAGTACGAAAAGATGAAGAGAGTTTAGAATAATCTATGTAATTTTGTAAAAGATATTTTGAAAAAAATTTAGGAGGAGAAGATTTTTGAATCAAGGTGCAATGGTAGTAATGAAGATACTTAGGAGGTGTTTGTTTGTGGATTTTAATTAAGTGTGAGGCATTAGGTTTTATCAAATGCTTGTTTGAAAAACCATAAAATGGAGCACTTAAGTGCTCCAAATAAATGCTCCACGAGCCCACAAAATAATTCGATGTACTCCAAATAAATGCTCCATGAACCCACAAACTAAGTGCTCCAAATTTTTTATTACAATTACTTTACCAAAACCACCATACAAACAAGTAATTATCTCGAAACCCACAACAAAACGACCACACAAACAGACAACCATATACAAACATTTTTCCAAAACCATGAAACAAACTAGTATTTGATTATAAACACTCAACTAAAACTATCAAACAAACGAGCTATTATAAAAACAAAAATCTCTAAACACTCCTAATAACTCATCATACCTAAACACTCAAAATAAATACTTTATAAAATCTCAAACAAACAACTAAGGCGTGTCTGGGGTAAGGAGTTATTTAAGAGGAGTTAAATTAGGAGGAGTTAAAGTTAAGAGAAGCGTTAAGTTTATCTGAGTTTTAAGTTAAGCTGTGTTTGTGGCAGATGTTAAGTTAAGCAGACTTTAGTTAAGCCGAGTGTTGTTTGAGGTAGTGATTAAGTTAAGCATGGTTAAGTTAAGTAGAGTTGTGTTTGTTAGGTAGGTTAAGTTAACCTAAGTTTTTTTTTTTGTATGAAATTAAAATGTAATGAATTAATGAACTAACTTTTATTCATAATGACCTCACTAAAGAGTATGAATTGATTTAAAATATTATTAATTGAATGCTCAAATTTGTAATTGATTTATATGTCACTATTTAACCATAAAATAAAATTGATTAGAATATAGATATTCACTGTTGCGCTGGCCTAAACTTGAACAAATTTATGTAAAAAAACTTAGATTTCTCAAAATTATAAATTTTAAAAATATTTAACTTCATTTTTAGATTTTATTACGTGGTTTGAATTCTAATTCAATGTAGATTTATATAAAGATAACTAAATTAGTATTTAAATGAAAATTCAATAAAATTTATTAGGTGGTTAAGATAAATCTAAAATAAAATATTTTATTTTTTGGAGAACCAATATTATAATAGGAAGGAATATAAAACAAAAATCTAAACTAAAATATTAGTTGACAAACGTGTGATATTATTTTAATAAACTATATTACTTTTAACTATTTAAAATTAATATACCAACGTTGTTGATATTGGATATTATGATATTCATGGTTATAATAATAACAAAACAAAAATTAAGGAGGATAGTTGTTTTAAAAAAAAATACAAACAATCAATCGTTTAATAAAATAAATTTATACAAATGGCTTAGACCGACTTTTGGTGTCTGTATGACAGTCACGCAATTGTCTAGGGAAGAACGAATTATTGAAAGCGGTTTAACAAAAACCATTAACACGTGTGTATTTCGAAAATTTCGAAATGAATTAACAAACCCTAACCAAATTAGGCAAATCGCATACCGAAAGAAGCCAAATAAAAAATATTACAAGTTTCGTGAAGAAAGCTAAAACATTACACTCATTAATCGGAGAATAAAATCAAAGAACATCGAAACGACGAATAAGAGAAGAGAGAGTTGAAATTGGGTAGAATCGGAATGAACTAGCGTTGTACCGTTTCAAATCGAGTTACTTAAACGCGTATTGGTAATTTGACTAATCCGACATCCAAACGGGGATTAAGGTAGCAGATTGAGGCGAGTTAACTTAACATGCGGGTGAAACAGGCCCTAAGGTTTGGTTTGTCTAGATGTTCTCCCGGGTAAAAGAGGTGTGTTTATAGAAGAATTGTCATGTTCTTGGGTTGACTGAGATTGACTTTCAACAATAGTAGGTATTGTACTATTTCTATTTATATGTTCAACTACGTATAATTCCAAATCAATGGCAGGCGAGGTAATCATGTGGCTGAAGCTTCTATATTTCTACTGTTAACATTGGGTAGATTAAATCATGAAAGGGTGTATCCTCATGTTGCTGACAAATATTGACTAGACAATGAGTTAAGAAATTGCTCATTGGGTTAAGGAGAGGAAAGCTTTTCATTTGTGTTGTAACTTGTATTATGAAATGGAAAAATTATTTCATAAAAAGTTATATCCCTTGAAATAAAACATTCTTATTACCAAGTTTAAAAGAACCTTTGATTCCCTCTCGCTATCCTATAAACACAGAAGATGTATGATTCGATTTCATTTTTGTCAATTTTGTGCCAAACTATTAACCGAATTAATATCTTTGATTTTTCGTTAATTAGATACGAACTGATGTCCAATAAAGAACAAAATAATTTATTCATTTTTTATTTGGTTTGGTTTTCGTTTTTACTTCAAATAAAAATTTTAGTTTTTCAACTTTTTTTTGTCTCTCTCAATTTTGATTTTTTTTTATTTTATTCTAAAGACTTTAACTTTACTAACTAAAAAAAAAAAAACAAAAAAAATATTTCATAAATATCACGATATTTACCATACTTACAACGTATATATTTTTTAATTTCCTTGTTATTTATATATTCTTTTCAGTTTGATTTTTTATTGGTTCTTTCATCAAGAATCAAAATCGAACGGATATATTTTGATTTTCTAAAATATCAAACCAAATGATATAATATGGTTCGGTTTTGTCGGTTTCAAGTTTTTATTTCAACACTAATCCTAATATAAATCGTGCTTACCTAGTTGAAAACCACAAAAAGTGAGTACAAATATACTCAGCAAAAACCCTTATCAAGGTTTAATATACACACTGCAACTATACAAACAAGTAAATGCATGAACAACCAATCTCAATACATTACAACAACTAACTCGGTAATAAGGTACGTTACATGACCTGAAAACACTCGCATATGTCTCCCTTTGTGAGGCCCCTAGTGCAGTGATCTAAATAACTAGCCCATGAAGTACGTTGCATGGCTTAGAAACACATCTACGTTTCCTTTGTGAGGCCTCGAGTGCACTCACCCAAATACTAGCTCAACTTGGCCATGTGGCTTTAGACAACAACAAGAAATGTTACACTGATGTCACTGGATTAAGAGAGCCATCAGTTCGACAATCAGTGCATGTACGTATACACCACATGCTATGACAAACTAGTAAGTGTATAATGTTGCACATACTGTTCTGGTCTATTCTACATTCCTATACATACTCGAGAAAGGTGCACACTAAATATAGATGGTTTTGACCCTCGAAAGTTGCTATAACAGTCCGTCGATGCATATCGCATGAAGTTAGAACTCTACCATAATAGGTTTGTACTATGATCAGAGTCTACCTTCTATAAGCTACAAACTAGGCGTCGCTAGAACAACATATTTTATCACATCCTCTATCATTGGAGGGGAAAATCTATCCAATCTCCAATCATGATGATGACATGATCAATCAGTTCATCTGAAACCTCTAGATAATGAAATATAACTGTTCTATCTAGATTATAACAGGCATAGTAAATAAACATGCCATCCTTACAGGATACTACGCAAAATAAATCAACCGACTTACACTTTGACAATTAATAAATAAAACACATATCATCACAGAATAATGCATACAACATTTCCATGTCACCCAAGAAACAGAACATTTAACATCCTAATTAAGTAAATACATGCCTAAGTCATGCATGCAACTTATCAGTAAGTCATATAAATACAACAAGACGATGTACAAGATCCACTCAACCCTCGTAATGAAGTCCTTACCTAAACAAAATGTCAAAAATGCAATAAAGTCGTAAAAAACCAAACATAACCCTTTTCTTGGTCCTAACTTGTGAAAAAAAAGCTTAGAGTCAATATTATGAGTCCAAATAGAAAGTTAAATGTCTAAGAACATGGAATTATCCTTGAGGAACAACAACTAGAAGATTAAAATGGAAAAAAAAAATGATAATGCAAGAACCTTCCTTGACCGCGACTACTTCTTAGGTTTGGGGAGGGGTTTCTCGTTAACTGCTCCTCAACTATTGGCTACTATTCTGTGACAATGAAGATCTAAAATGATAAAAATTCTGAAACCTAAGTCTTGAAACAAAGAAACACAAAAAGGCAATGAGTTTTTTGATTTGGCGAATTTCTTAAAGAATAAAAAAAAATTTCTAGATCTTATCAAGAATCAAGAAAATCCAATAATTTGTAGTAAGAAGGATACCTTGTACGGAAAATAGAGCAAGGTAGCACATCAGAAGAAAAAGCTTCTTGGGATCATCATAGGTTTGCGACAACCAGTAGAAGAGAGTAAAAGATTTGTTTCTTTTTTTCAAACCACAGAAATAAATCAGAAAAGAAGTGCATTTAGACAGCAAGGAAGATTAGAGTTACCTTGTGTTGATACTGAAAAATGGTCAACTAGAATCAACGGGAAAGATTTATTTACCGAGGATGAAATTTCCTACAAAAAAATAAAAATTTAGGTATACCAATGTAGTGTGAACTACAGGGCTTCCGGTGCTTAAGTCAGTAAAGAGTTTGGGGAGTAGTTTAGAGAGATAGCTTTAGAACTTAGAGCAGGTTACAAGGGGTTGTTAACGTAGTTAAACTTGGATTAAAATGGAGAATGACATAACACTTTATAACATTAAAACTTGTAACCGTTGCAGCTCACTTAATGGTAGCTTAATGGTCAGCCATTTGTAAATCAACCATTAAGCGGAGAATGAATACTGGTGTAACCCTTGAATATTACATCTTATAGATGTAACAGTCTTGTTTAAGAGGTTACTTAGACTCGGTCAACCCTTGCGAGTCCTCACCTCTATGGCCGACCCCTTAAGGGTGTGGGCCTTCTTGGTGTAACTCCTGGATGTTCCCCTTAAAGGTGCAATGACCTAGGATGTTACTTGAACTCGATCGATTCTTAGGAGAATCTTAACCTCCATAGCTTTCTCCTCTTAGGGGATGTTCACCTTCGACCATACCTCCAAGGATCAGCTTTGGACTCGATTAACTCTAACCTCTATGTCCTACCCCCCTTAGAGGGGTGTTCACCTTCGGCGTAACTTTTGGTCGTTATTGGTGGATCAAGTTGTCACTTGGACTTCATCGACTCTTAGAGAAGTTCTGATCTCCATGCCTTTCCCCTTTTAGAGAGGTGTTCATATTCAACCGTCCCCTCGTGGATCGGCTTTGAACTCGATCAACCTTGACCTCCATGGCTTGCCCTCTTAAATGAGGGTGTTCACATTCAGTGTAACTTCTGGCCGTTATCAGTGGATCCAATCGTCACTTAAACTCGATCGATACATAGAAGAGTCTTAACCTCCACCACTTTTCCCCCTAGAGAGGTGTTCACCTTTGACCATTCCCTAAGGGATCAGCTTTGGACTCGGTCAATCCTAACCTCCATGGCTTACATCCCTTAGGGTGGTGTTCACCCTCGACGTAACTCCTGGCCATTATCGATGAACCAAGTCGTTATTTAGACTCGGTCGATTCCTAGAGGAGTCCTAACCTCCACAACTTTTTCCCTTAGGGGGTGTTCGCCTTCTTTGGTCAACCCGAAAATGGTCAAGGTTGTAAGGGCCGACTCTCGAGGGGCCAAATTAGCCATGGCTCACCCCTAAGGGGCCAATGCCTTCTTTGGTCGACCCCTTGGAGAGGATAAAATGGACTTGGCAGACCCCAAGGGGTTCAAGGTCTTTATGGCCGACCCCTAGGAGGTCTTGGCCTTTTTTGGCCGACCCCTAGGGGGGCTGGAGTGAGTTCGATTGACCCTTGTGGGGTCAATGCCTACTTTTTCAGACCCTTAGTGGGTAAAAGCCTACTTTGGTCGACCCTTGGGGGTTGGAATGGTCCTAGCCGACCCCTAAGGGGTAGGGGTGGCTACGACTATCCTCCGAGAGGGTCTCGGCCTTGTCTGGATATTTCGGGAAATATTTTTCCTATAACACATTGTAAGTTGGATTCAGAAAGAAAGAACAACGAAATCAAGATTCGAAGGTTATTTAATTTGAAAACCCCCAACAACTCATCATATAATTCTTGGTTATAATAAGATGATAAAAGATTAGTTTCATGGCTTGTAAAAATCAAAATTTAAGAGTGAAAATAAGTTATCTTCAAGAGCAGGGAATGAGCAAAAACCAACTATAAAGCACGGGGCAAGAATTCGAACTTTAGTATTTGTGGCAACAAAGGTCACGACCAAGAGGGGATGATATTTTTGAAAAATATGGGAAGGAGGTTATGATGTATAAACCCAAATCCAATTCTAAGAGAGATTATTTATAAGGAAAACTATTGGAAAATGACGATTTGATCCTAAACTTTCTAAAATGATCTATTTTACCCTATTTTGGCTAGAATTGCATTTGAGCCCATATGAACTAAAAACCATTATAACAATAAGATCTAGTAAAAAAAAATTAATAACTAAAAATCAAGAATATCAAAGTAAAAATTTTAGAATTCGAACATTTCCTCGTCATAAAAGAGGAAAGAAATTTCGTCCCCTTGGGCAGGGATGCGATTTTTGAATTCTACCTAAAAAGAAAGGGAAGAGAAAATATTCTTTCATAAATATTTAAATGATTATCTTCTAAAATATTTTAATATTAGATATCAAAAGATATTATTTTTTTTCTTAGTTTTAATGTTCATTCTCAATTATAAATAAAGAGCTTGGGATGTCTCCATAATCATCCAACTCAGTTTTAGAGTAACTCGTCTCAAATAGAAAATAACTCATCTCAAACATAGAATACTTACTCTGAAAGTTTAGATCTCTCTTTCCACTTCTATAGTCAGACCTCTGACAAAGTATTCCTAACTCCCTTCTCTAAAGGCTTCCCAATTAGAATTCAATGTAGCAAAGAAGTCATAGTCTAAAAGATTGGAAGAGATCAATCAAGTAGTCTATGAAGATAGTTGATCCTACTCGAAAAAGAAGCAGAGGCAAATGTTGTCTCCAAGAAGAAGAGTCTTAGAGCTTTGAGTTCTTGTACCAAACTTAAGGTTCGGATCTTCAAGGAGAAGTTCTCAAAGAAAAAGAAGGTAGCTGGGAAAAAGAATAAACAAAGTTCTCAAGGAAAGTCAAGGCTAAGAATGATAGAAAATGTTTTCATTGTCAGAAGCTTGGCCCTTGGAAAATGAATTGTCCTGAGTATAACAGAATAAAGAAAGACAAAGAAGATAAATCTCGTTAATGGTTCTTGAGTATTGTTTGGTGGAAGAATCATCCAATAGTTGGATATTAGATTCGGGAGCCGCTAATCATATTTGTTTTTCATTTCAGAGAAGTGACAACAGCTTGGCCCTTGGAAGTAGCTAAAACACGGCAGATTACCTTGAAGGTGGAGACCGGTGAAGTTTTTTTGACAACAGCTGATGAAAGCATAAGTTATTTTTCTTTTTTTTTTTAATTTTATTTTAGATAATGTGGTTTTGGTTCCTCGTATTAAGAGGAACCTAGTTTTAGTTTCTTGTAACACCCGTAGTGAGGAGGGGTACATGAATGAACCGAGTCCACATCCAAATAAGAGGGATCTTGGAGAATATAGTTTCATGGTTAAGATGGCTTCATAGAATTGATTTGCACTACATATACCATCAAGATGCACATTTCTTTTCGGTGGCTCAATCGAAGGAACTTCACAGCTAAACGTGCTTAGCTTAGAGTAGTCCTAGATTGGGTAATCTTCTAGGAATTTTTCTTGGATGTATGTGAGTGCGGAAAAAACATGATGTAATGACTCGTGTTGGTTTGTATGGGCCCAAAGGGGTTAGATCCGGATTTCAAGATCTCATCCGAATCCTGGACCACGAGCGTTATATTTCTTCCCTTGCAAAATAATTTCATGAAGTGGTTTTTAATAAAAGTTCGATTTTTTTTTAAAGAACGGCTTGGAGCTTTGATAATAATTAACACAAATAACTTGTATATGCTAAAGCCTAGGATTTGCAAGATGCTTCTAATTGAATTATTTACAACAATAACTTGTAGAACAAACAAACGTGAAAAAATTCTCATGAATCTGTATGACATTTAAGGTTGAGTCGCATAAACTTCAATAAGATTGAAGGTTAGGTGACATTACATTTCTTCCCTTGCAAAATAATTTAATGAAGTGGTTTTTAATAAAATTTCTATTTCTTTTTTAAAGAATGGCTTGGAGCTTTGTTGACAATTAACATGGATAACTTGTATATGCTAAAACCTAGGATTTGCAAGATGTAACTATTTAAAACAATAACTAGTAGAACAAACAAACGTGAAAAAATTCTCATAAATCTGATACATATCTATGACATCTAAGGTTGGTTCACATAAACTTTAATAAAATCGAAAGGTTAGTAAAAAGTGGTTCTCTAAGTGAGTTAAAGATGGGCACTTTACATATATGTGAAATCTTGTATAGAAGGCAAGATGACCAAAAGATCATTTACCGCAAATATTTAAGAATATCAAAGTAAATATTATAGAATTCGAAAATTCCCTCCACATAAAAGGAAAAGAAAATTTCGTCTCTCTAGGGGAGGGGATGAGATTTTCGAATTCTACCTAAAAGGAAAGGGGACGAGAAAATATTTATTATATAAATATTTAAATCAATATTTACCAATATCTTTTAATATTAGGTATCAAAAATATTTTGTTTTTGTAGTTTGGATGTCCATTCTCAACTATAAATAAAGGACTTTTCCTCCTTGAGATCTCACTTTTCCTCCTTTATAATCAGAACTCTGACAAAGTATTCCTAGTTACCTTCTGTGAAGACGTCCCACCAAACACTAAGTGTAGCAAAGAAGTCATAGTTTGAAAGATTAGAGGAGATCAATCAAGTAATCGAGGGAGATAGTTGATTCTACTAAGTAGAAAGACCCGACAGATTAGATCATAATCGTCATCCCATGTGAATAAGTCTTCACCGAGGGTAATTGCATGTAGATAACTAATGAAATTAATTATATGATTTTTTTTTTGTAATCATGTGTTTCTGCCGTGTTAATTGCATGCTCGTACCCTACATATTCTAACAACTCCACATTATGATACACATTCAAAAATCCTTTTAGAATGCTCAAATGCCTATCTGACATGAAAACCAAATTTTAGGGATGTCTAAAATATTTCTTAATGCTCTCAAAAATTCAAAGCCGTGACGCATCATTCCCAAAGTTTATTATACTAAAAACAATCGAGAATATTTGATTATTTGCATCCATGGTTGACGTTGTTAACAAAGTTCCTCCAAAAATTTCCTTAGAAAAAGTCATAACCTTATAAATATTAGGCCTAAAAACTTTAACCTTTAATAAGTGCACTCATGCCCATAAAAGTATTTAACCTGCCCATGATCATTAGTTTAAACGTTATGTATGTTCCTGCAAAAATGAATAGTATGAATTCAATCATCACATAAATAGTGATTGATAGCGCTTGATCAATAATGATAGATGAGTATAATAATTAAATTGATTTGGATTCATTTTTTCTAACTTCTTAAAAAACTTTGTAATCAAGGCATATGATTCAGCTATCGCCCTTGAACAACTTAATGATGTAATCTTTTTCTCGATATGTTTTAGAATAGCTTACACTAACGTATTTGAATGCAATTTAAGCCTAATTTCTTTCGGAGTCAAATTCCAAAATTCTTCTTTTAAAAAATCCCTAATTAAAGTTAATGATGCTTGCCTTTGAGACATTTGAATAAAATTCAAAGGATAATTATGAATATAAACATACTTCCTTAGAATCCATAAATCGTTGTTCTTAAAACGAGATGTTTTGATATTCCATATACAATCATCTTTATAATATTGAAACTCAACTACTTTATTGGTAGATCTAGAAGTCTTAAACTAAAAATTATTTTTCACAATTACGTATTTGAAAACTACACAAAACTCTCTCGCTAGAAAATAGATCATTTACATTAATGACACAATCAAATCGAATATCTTCAATGACATTAAAATTAGCGTCCTCATCATCATCTACTATTGAGAAAGACACTAACAAATTTAAATTGCCAATAGCACTACTAGATGTCTTGTTTAAACAAGAATCCTTAATATCAACCAGTACTGGATGCCGTGTACTATATCCTTTACTAAAGTTAGAACTAATCTACATCTTTATCCTCAAAATTTTGAATAGGAGGGATACTTTAACCATAATCCAATAAGATTGATAACATCTAAGAAGACATGTGTGCATCCAAATTTATCTCTTTAAGTGTCAATAACCTAAAATC
>JBBMEG010027742.1:0-23508 GCA_037832605.1 Cyclanthera cordifolia
CATGGACTTTACCAGGATGGCTGATCCGGTGCAGTGGAAACCATGGACAAATCGAGTCATAGGCCTATGTTCGTCTTACCTTATTTTTATCATTTCTATTGCATTGCTAGAAAGGAATCAGTTTTTGGACTTATAACTATTTTTAAGAGTTGTCATATTTAATCCCTTACTGATTGACTGGTTATTTTAAAGGAGTACTCCGAACCTTTTGAATTCCTGTTTCCGTTGTTGATTGTCTTGGAATAAGAGATGGATTATCAAACATTAAATGTTTTTTTTTCAAATATTTCTTCAAATTATTGCATTTAGTAGGGTTTCCCTTTAGAGTCTTAAAGGGGCGGGTCTTTACAAACCGTAACTTACAAAACTAGCCAAATCTAGAAAATAATTACAAATATAGTCACTTACAATAAAATTAGCAAATTTTGTCACAATAACAATGAGTGTTATCATGTATTTTCTTATAATACAATATTAATGATTGTATATACAAATATTTTAAAATTTGATTATAGTTGTAATTATTTTGTGTGAATAGGACATCTACTAGAATTTCTCAATTATATAAAATGCTAGCGAATTGAACAATACCTTGCGTTTCGATGATTTTCCAAAATTCTTCACCCACTTCTGCCAGCCAGATGGGCCTTCTTCAAGAGCAGCGAGAATTTCGCCATTATCATATGCTGCTACGAGGCTGGCTGAAAATTCAGAAAGCTTATCTTCTACGAGAGGTTCAGCTTCTGAACTGCAGGCAGTAGGAGAGATTTCAACCATCCATAATTCAAAAAGAAACGGAAAATCTCGATTTTGTTAAACTCCGCAGATATTACTTTAGCAAGCGGCCCTAATAAATTGAAGATCATACATTTTAAACATTAGGTTGTCAAGATAACTAATAAGAAACTAATTCATAAGTATGTGGCTGCTATAGACTGAACTCATAATCTCAAAGTACTTTATTATCCACATAGCCATTATTTGACATTGAAAACGATAGTATTCTTTCATCCTAGTATTCGTGGATGCGGCATTGTGAACCCACCTTTCTCATACAGAAAGGACCACCAGATTGCAAGGTGAAACAAAACTTGAGTTTTATATGGTTTCTATGATTGTTCTTAGTGTTGTTAATAGTTGTATTGCCAGTATTGAGGTAGCCATCAGTCGATTGAGTTTCTTGTACCTACCTTCTTCTCTTCCACCCTTTCTTTTCTTCCCATCAATTTCCATTTCACAATGTTCTCTACCCCTCAATATCTCACATTCTATTTGCTACTCTATCCTAGATCAGACAAGATCGATAAGACAGAAGAAATATATGTGAGGATTCTTCAACACATTCTTAAGATAAAGTGGTTACTCCTCTCATTGCCAATTGGTTTTGAGATGAATGTTCACACTTTTTAATATGGTATTAGAGTCCATAAGCCCAAAAGGGTATTTCGGTTCAAAAAATTTGAAATTGAGATCCGATTCAAGATCAGTGAACCCAAAAAGAGGCATTATTTTAAGGGGGCGTGTTGAGGATCTCATAATGTGCTTGAAACTTTCAAGGCATGCTTCCTTAGAAGTTTCAAGTTCGAGCTCCATAAGTGAGCTTAATTACACATGTTAAATCCATTGTTGTCTCTCGAGTCTGGGCCTTGGGAAGGGCGTAGGTTCACCTCGTACTCAGCGAAGTTCTAGTTTTCCAGTTTCAAGAAATAAAAGGATCGTCACAGTGAAAGATTCTTACAAATTCAAGGGAATCAAGAAATTTCCCGAAATCATAGCTTCACCCACACTCTAGTCTAATTTTGGAAAAGTATATCATGGCACTAATGAAAATGTGCATAAATTCAACGTACCTTGTCAGTGTAGTGTGAAGAGGATAGGATAAAAGGTTTGAGAGTGCCTTGTCAGCATCAGTTACCAAGTCAATTGCATCTTTGAGCAGCTGAACTGATTCCTACACACGCACATATAATTAAATCACCCGAGGAATGATTTCATGATTGTAGCACTCATTATGAAAGAAAGAAAAAACATTATTGAAAATCATCCATGAATAAAACACCATTACCACACCCAAATAAAAAAATTCTAAAGCAACCAGCACGTGCGCAAAAGCTTGATAACACTGAACATGAGTTTAGTTACACAAAATTCTACAAAGAATCCCATGTAATTTAGCATTTCTCTTAACGCAGAACTGAGAGAAAAGGAGGCACCAATTTAGTACATTTGAAGTTTGCCTCTCTTACTTCGAGTTTTGGTGACTTTCGTGTCGGAAGTCTCACCAACACGGACATTTCTCTTTTCTCAAATCGGGCAGGGTTATTCTTCTGAGACAAATGCATCACCATACAAGAACATAGAGGGTTGTGATAATAGGCGGTTCACTAGGATACACTGCAAAGAGGTAGCAATAAAAGCCCTGATTTTCCCTTTCCAACTCAATCAAAGAATTGTTCGCCTCTAAGCTTAGCTTGTAAAAAGACGTCGCATTTCCATCCAGGGAGATCCATTGTTGGGAGAATGTCTTTTTTTTTTTCTTTTTACAACTCTTATACAGACACTCTTAAAGAGAGAACTAAATCATTTGACCAAATGCGGTTAAGGTTGTCAGTTTAGGGGTAACTAAAACTTTCTCATAGAAACTCTAAGGCAGGGAAGAGGTGTCAATCGGAGTCCATTTCTGTAAGCTCCTTTCTTTCTTTGTGGACATCATATTTACTACTTCTTGTGATCAAGTTTCCATGCCAATAATATTTTTAGCTTCATGTCCATAAGTAATTCCTACACCGTAGCCACTTACCTCAATAAATGGTCCCTCGGATTCTGTCAGGATACCCGTACTCTTCCAATGGTCACCTATAAGCTTGGTCAATTCCTTGGATGGAAGGGCTCTCAAATGCTGACCATTCATCCACCTAGTTTTCATAAATGTCATTGGAGAGAAATAGTTATGACATTAAAGCTTTCATTAGTTATGAAATTAGTTACAATTGCCATTCAAATAAAAACTATCAGCTACTTACAAATGCATTTTAACAAAAGATCAAAATTTTAGCTACATTCTTGAAGTTTGAGCAAGAAAAAAATGTAACCATTTAGAATCAACACATTCTTAATCTTACCTTAACTTTGTAGAATCGAAAACAGCACCACTTTTGTTTACACGGCTAATTGAAAACTTTTCCACTGTAAATGATGAAGACAACCACATAATAACTTAGAACCAAATTTAGAAATCAATGGAATAAAATTTGAGAAGGGAGAAAAAGAAACAAAAATAGAATCACCAACCAAGTTGTTCGAGGGTAAAAAACTCATTCTCAGTACCATCCCCCCAACCCAATAGAGCCAGGTAGTTAACCATAGCCTCAGGCAGATATCCCATCTCCCTGAACTGTAAAACAAAATTATTTGGGATCAGGAATATTCATTCCTAAATAAAAATGCATATCCTAAATAAATAAGAAATTAAAGAAAAATATGAAAATATATACTAGTAGGCATCATATATCACACAATATCCAAGCTTAAGCCCATGGAATAAGACGTGTGCAATCAAAGGATTACCTGACCAACTGATGTTGCACCATGTCGTTTCGACAGTTTACTACGATCAGGTGCAAGAATTAAGGAGACATGTGCGAAGTAAGGCATTGAGAAACCAAGAGCCTGCAATGGGAGAATGTATTAACGAGAGAAATCAAAGTCCTTTTGGTTGGCATCTGTGATAAAAGACCTGAAGGGAAAATGGGAGGAATAAGATTACCTTATAAATCAGTGCCTGCCTAAGAGTATTTGGCAAGTGTTCCTCGGCTCTGAAATGGAAATAATTAGCCAACATGCGAAAATGTAGAGGAAATCCAACAGGTGAATAAAATATTCAAGCAGAGAATAAGTGGAATGCGGCAAGTAAATTCCATGTAGGTTAAGGAGGATGCAGTTATTACCTTATGACATGTGAGATAGCCATGGTAGCATCATCTACAGTGACACAAAAATTATAGACAGGTTGCCCATTGCTCCTCATAATCACAAAATCTCCAAGTGTATCCAAGTTCCAGCTAACCTTCATGACACTAGCAAACAAACTTAACAAAAAAAATACAACATAAGTTTGATCAATGACTTGAGGTGATTAATTGTTTTTAATTGCAGAGTTGATTTGTAGTTCTTCAAATCCTCTATCCTATGCAAATAAGCATCAAAGAAAAGAACCCTACAAAAAGAAAATGTTACAAGCTAAAAATGCAAGACAATAGATGCCAACCCAATTCAACTAGTTCTCCCGTAAGAATAGTCGAAGGGCACGTAAATTAGCCTAGACACTCACTCGTATAAAAATAAACAGATGCCACGCAACCCACAAAGAGGAGAGGGATCGACTAAAGAAAATGTTCAAGCCTGAACAAGACAAACTCTTTTTTTAAAAAAAAAAGTCTGTACTAAACAGAATATAGGCAACATGATGCGAGAAGGGCTAACTTACTTCTCCTCTTATGAGATCGTTAATTTTCAAACTCCCTTCTTGAGGCACACGAAATCGATAAGTGTAAGGGGTACCCTTTTCCAATTCTTCCTGTACTTCTGCATCAGAAGCGCTGCCCCACCTTCCCATGTATACAGGAGGCAGTTGCTTCAGCTTTGCGACCTCCTTCATTCTTTCCAATTCCTGAAGAGAATGAGAGGAACCCAGATAGTAAAGCACCCAAACATTGCTAAAGTTATTAGAAGTTAAAGGTTTATATTTAAATTTATTATTAAAAGAAAAAATAAAACATATTATATATGCTAGCTTAATCACCTCACTTGAACAGAAGCAGCGATACACTTGACCAGATTCTAACAGCTTCTTTGCATATTGTTTGTATAGAGTATTTCTTTCTGATTGTCGGTATGGACCATGTTCTCCACCAGCATTTGGACCTGCAAATGGTTATATCACTAACAATTTAAAAAAATAAAAAATAATAATGCATCCATAATTCATCGAATAATACAATATCAAAGGTAGCAAATGGACATTAAAGGCATATTTAGGAGTGATTTTGGAATGGTTAAAATCACTTTTGTCATGTTCAAAAATCACTTTCGTACATACATCTAATCAATCTTTGATTACATGGAAAACTTGTTCAAAATTGTGAGAACAGATAATAAAATGATATATATATATAAAGCACTTTTAATAAATGACTTATAAGCAAATCATTTTCACTGAATTTCTCTAAATAATGCCCTAACACTTAGGATATGTTTGGTATGGTGGGAAGGATTGAGAAGGGAAGGGATACCTCCCCATTGTTTGGTCCACCAACTTCTATCGCATCAATCATTAATTTATTCTTATTTTTCTTCATTTATCCCTTCCCTTCCCTTCCCGTTGTAGTCAAACATGCCCTTAGTAACATAAACTGATGGCAATGCATTAAGACAAACGCCAAGAAACGCAGAATTGGAATTGAAAGAAAAGAAAACGACTTAAAACTGCAAGAACTTAAGCACCTTCATCCCAATCGAGACCAAGCCAAGATAGATCTTTCAACACGGCCTCCTCAGATTGACGAGTGGACCTTTCCAAGTCAGTATCTTCAATTCTCAGAACAAACTTTCCACCATTAGCCCTAAGACACCGAGACTGTAAGTACGTAGCAAAACATTGACAGACAAAGTAAAATTGAAATTGCACTGTAAAGTAGAGCTACCAATAACCAAATCATTGGAAAACCTAATTCAACAAAGAATAAAAGCAGATGGAAGAGTGATGAAACCAACCTAGCAAACAAGTAATTGAAGAGGGCAGTTCTTGCTCCACCAACATGAAGATTTCCAGTGGGCGACGGAGCGAAACGAACTCGAACGTCACCTCCACCAACCTTGTCAACGGAAGCCGAAACCGAGAAACTCCTTCGAAATTTAGAAATGCATATTTCCCCAAAATACAGGTTCGAGTGATGCAGAGATGAAGGATTCAGCATCGGGAATGCCCTTATCCTCAACCATGGCGTCCCTGCTATCGTCGCCATCCGCCACTGTCAATAGAACTTCGGAGGTCCGACGCCGATGGTAATTTTCCGGCGAGTGATTTCAAGGATAACGAACTACGACAGCTACATCCAATGCGAAGCAGCTGTCTTTCTCATTTCTTACCGTACACGATTTCGCAATATGGACTGTGCCCACCAAAATTACATATTCTAATTAAAATACTTTTATTTTACAAAATACATATATTTTTTAGTATAGTTTGAAAAACAAACCCTAAAGATATTACGAGAACTCGAACATAAATTGAGTGCATGCTAATATATCAGTAGTATCAGTTGAGCTATTCATAATATATATATATATAGCGATTTGATTTAAATAAGAGGAAATGAAAAATAATTTCATGTTTGTTTTTAATACATCTCATCGTTTCCCTAACTTCTCTACAATCTATCTTAAACTTTTCTCCAACATCACATCAAAATTCAAATCGAACTTTATATTAAATTTAATATATGTTGTAACATAAAATATGGCCCGGAAGTCTCGGAAGAGGCTGGGACCCGAACAAATGACAAAAGGACCAAGGGGGGTCGGCCGAATGGAAGCCATAACCCCCAGGGGTCGGCTAAGTCCCTTCCCGACCCTTTGGGGGTCGGCCTCGCCATTACCGACCCCCCGGGGGTCGCCTAAATGGAGGCCACAACCCACAGGGGTCGGCCAAGTCCATTTCCGACCTTCCGGGGTCGGAGTAACAAGTCCAAACTCTTTCAGGAGTTGGCCAAGGAAGGCCAAGACCCCCTCGGGGTCGGCCCTTGCAACTGGTTGGCCAAGGAAGGCCAGGACCCCCTCGGGGTAGGCCCTTGCAACCTTACCCTTATAGAGTCCAGCAACGAGTAGGTCCATCCGAGTGGATGGACCGTGGAGGTCAGGACTCTCCGAGGAGTTGACCGAGTCCAAGTAACGTTTGGAGGCGTTGCACTCCGTGACGTCGCCCGTTACAACGAGTAGGTCGGCCTCATTGGGTCGACCGTGGAGGTTAGGACTCTCCGAGGAGTCGACCGAGTCCAGAATCAAGACTGTTACACCTCTAAAGGGTAACGGTCAAAAGTTATGCCGGCATTCATACTCGGCTGGCGGACGTTTCTAAACGGCCGACCGTTACATCGCCATAAGTGAGCTGCAGCGGTTACAAGGCCGACTGCTATAAAGTCAGTTCATTTCTCCCTTTGAAGGGGCGATTCATAAGCTAAGTACCTTAAGCTATTCCTTGTTATTCCTACTTATTCCCTACTACCGTTTTCTGACTTAGGCATCGGAGGCCATGTGGCTCACACCACACCTGTGTGTTCTAATTATATTTGTTTTGCAGGCCCTTTCGTCCTCTATCAAATAAATTGTACTGTGAATAGACCGTTGACCATTTTTCGGCATCAACAATATGTAATAAATATCTTATCGTATAAAACACAAAACTTAATCCAACTTTATATTAAATTTAATATAAAATAAATATTTTCTCTCCTGGAACACAAATTACAACCTCTTATTAATAAAACACAAATTTTCAACCCAAATATTTCATATTCTCATCCTACTCAATTTTCTCTTTATTCCTCGGTTTCTTTTCAAAATGAACTCTAGAATCCAATCACCACTTGTGAAAATAAGTTAATTTAGAGATGCTTAGAGGGCAGGCGGCGAAGAATGACTTCTCTTCTTCGGTTTTTTTTTTTTTTTTTTTTTTTTTTTTTAAAACGAATTCTCTTCTTCGTCTAATTAATTTTCGCGTCATTCTTTTATTTTTGCGAACATTATTTTCATTTTTTTTGAAAACAAAAATCAAATAATTAAATTTTCTTATAAAATATCTATCAATTTGCAACTATATTGCTAATTATTAAAAAAAAAAGCATTTGAATAAATAATTTCACCAACAAACGTTTTTATCTAAAACTAGGTGAAAATAGAGAAAAAAAACAATTAAAAAATGTAAATGAGGCCAAAATCGGAAAAATGGGTACGATGAATACATTTCCAACTCCCCCATATCATTTAGCCCACGAGTAATTTTTTTTCCCTCGTTCCCCGTATACCCACATAAAAATGAACATCTATAAGTCAAATACGTATTTTTTTGTTTTGTCTATTTCAAATAATTACACATGAAGTTGGTGACAATAATTTAAACTTATACACATTTTGTAAACAATATATAAAATCAACTCATATGATTTATGACTCGGTAATTTAATTATTAAATTTATGACTAAATATAATATAATTTAATTTCTTAACCAAAGTGAGCAAAACTTAATTATATGCTAGGTAGTAATGAATTAGATTTTTGATTAGGTTTGTATATGAGTTGGGATAGGTTGATTAATAGGTCGCAATTTTATGTTGCATTTGATCGAGTTCATCAATTTACACATATATATTTTTATTGATGTAAATAAATTTACATCAATAAAATTTAAACTTATATTGTAAAATAAACTCAAAGCGAAAGAAGATTGTTCGTGCATAACAAAAATAAATAAAGGAAATTATTTAAAATATATGAACCATATTAAATTGTAAAAATAAAATTAAGTTAAATATTTTATATTTATTATGAAATGTTTTTTAGAAATAAAATGTGGATGCTAAATTTTTAATACAAATTTACTAAAATAAACTATTTGAAAAAATTAGTCGAGGTTAGCACTCAGCACATCGTCAATTGGTAGTACCTCCCCAGAAAACATGGATGAACAAGTGTAGGAGGTGGGAGGACTTCACCGGAGAGTGTTATCATGAGCTTTTTAGCAACTTCTCCGTCGCAGATGCTTATTGGTTTGCCGAACAAGTTACTGAGGTCCGGCGGGAAAGCATCTTTCCAGCGACTAGGCAGGACGAAGGAGTATCGGAGAGTGACAATGAGAGGCGGAAATGATAACCGGAAGCCGCTGCAGAAGGGGAGGAACCTCAGTATCGAAGCAATTCAAGCGGTACAGTCGTTGAAGCGAGCCAAGAATGACTCACAGCAATTGGATCGAGTGTATGATTCCAAAATCAGACGCTTATTGAAGTTCGATATGATGGCTGTTCTTCGCGAGCTCCTTCGCCAGAACGAATGTTCTCTGGCTCTTAAGGTGAGGCATCTGCAATTGATTTTTATTTTATCGACGTTTTTGATTCATTAGTTATCGGAATTACTTGGTATTGCAAGATCTTTATTGAATTTTAGAACTATCCACAGCGATAGCGAGATATAGATTTTTGCTATCTGTAGATTCCTTCAATATTCGTTGCTGATATTCTGTGATACTCTACTTTCGATTTCTGAGAATTAGGTTTTCGAAGATGTTAGAAACGAACACTGGTACAAGCCTCAGGTTTTGCTATATGCTGATATTATTACATTATTGGCTACCAATGGATTGTTCGAGCAAGTACAAATGATCTATTCCTATTTGAAAGCTGAAACTGACTTAGCACCTGAAATTGACGGGTTTAACGCTCTTTTGAGGGCTTTAGTTAGTTACAATTTAAGTGAACTTGCGATGGAGGCCTACTTCTTGATGAAAGAAGTTGGTTGTGAGCCGGATAAGTCTTCTTTTAGGATAATCATAAAAGGATTGGAATCAATGGGAGAGACAGATGATTTAAGAATTGTGAAGCTGGATGCTCAAAAACTTTACGGTGAATCACTTGCGTATCTAGAAGAAGACGAGGCAGCAACAACCATATCTACGCACTGAGCTGAAGAAGTGGATTTGGATCATTAAAGGGAAGGCGTGTACGCCAACAAGAGCTTAACTCAACCGGATGTATGTACCTCTGACATCTCATGTGTACGAATCTTTCATCTCTATATATTGTTGATCTAAAAAAAAGAAACGCATATATAGATTGAATTTGTGGTGAGATGCAGTTGGACTGTGTTTCCATTTAACTGTAGACTAGTTATTGTCAACCTGTGCTTAGTTGTGGATATTGTGATATGATAATTTTCGAGATTATTTTTGACCGGATAAATGACACTAGCTGGAATTTACGAATTGTATCCATATACCCTCTTATTCTTGTTCTTTTGCTTCAGTTTCTCGAGCTACTAGGATAAAAAAATATCATTTTGGTCCATAAACTTTCACGTTTGTTTCATTTTAGTTCCTAGATTTTCAAAAATTCAATTCTAAGACTCTCAAGTTTGTTTCATTTTGGCTCCTAAACTTTCAAGTTTGTTTCATTTTAATCCATAGACTTTCAAAAAAACTTAAATTTGGTCTTATTATAATTTTTTTTTTTTGTAAATTCTTTAAAAAAAAAATCATCTTTTTCAATAAACTTTAAAAACATGTTCACGTATTTGCTTTACTTGTATTGAAATTATAAACATTGAACCAATTTCATTTAATTTTAAATTTAAATATATCAAGACCAATTTTAAACTTTTATTAAAATATAGGGACTAAACTTGAACTTATAAAAGTTAAGGACCAAATAAAACAAACAAAGTCTAAAGACTAAAATTGACCTTTGAAAAGTCTAGACAACAAAATGGAATGAAAGTGAAAGTCTAGAGACGAAAATGATATTTTAACAAAAAAAAACTTCCCTGCCATGCTTGCTCTATCACTAGTCCATTCAAAATTGTCCGTCATCTTGCAACAAAGTTCAGCTCTTCTGTCACGAGCATGAGAACTTCATCTAAGTCCACCCAAAGACAGAAGCTTAAGGAAAAAGCTGGACTACACATGAATTCATTTTCCTCCCAAAGAGTACTGAATTATATGTATTGTATAGACTATATAAGAACAAAACCAGGTTTTTATAGTAAAGATGAAAACTATGTGGCCTTTATGCCCAGACTGCTAATCTTGTGCAGCCAGATTCTGATGTTTGTTTACACTACAAAAGAGATTTAACATGGTAGTATATTTATGTTCAAAGTTTCTAGTTATATTTCATAACAAGGGCCTGCCCTATAGTTTTTGTTTAGATTCTCTAGTTGCAGAACGCTGTCAAAATTGTTTTCCTTCAAACGTCTGCCCGAACTGCCAGTTTCCAGGTGCAACACCATAGGAAGTAAGTGCTCTACCACTGCTAGAGGTAACTTCAAAAGAGAGAGGCTGCCCATGAAGGTTGACATTGCTTTGCCAGTTTTGTCCCCAGTTCCTTGCCAAAGGTATCCATCCTGTTCTTGATCCTTTAACTTTCACTGCCACTAATTCGCCGTCCATTCCAACATTGGTAATCAGAACTTGAAAGAAGTGAGAATTCCCACTGACTGTGAATCTCAATCCACCACTTCTGTCACACCTCACCCTTCACAAATTTAAGATGGTTTTTCCCCCTTAGCTAAAAAATGAGAAATGTTTGAATCTATATGAATTTAGATTGATTTTACCTCCTATATTGAACTGGCACAATATCTGCTTTTTTCTCTGCTATTTCAGCAAATGCAGCCTCTGACATCTCAAAGTGTTCTTTCGGAAAATTGCACCACCCACCATAATCAGAAGATAGCCCATAATTGGGAGGACAGAAGTCCGTGGCAGTTAGAATGACGGTCGGGCTTCCTTGTAAGCACCACAAGATATGGTCAACGCATCTAAGCTCATAGCAAGCTCCACAGGTACTCCCTCTACTAAACAACATGCTACTCAGTCCAGCACTATATTTCCCGTAGCTAATCTTATGCAGATCACCATAACCACAAGCACCTTCTGCAACAATAGAAGAAAAAAAATAAAAAAAATCACTTGAAATGCTAATCTCTCTTTTATTGGTTCCGAAATTCCAGACATGGTAAACTATTTTCAGTCTCCACCTACTTTAGAGTGGAGGAGAGATTCCTTTAACAAGCCCCACAGTACCGAGCAATGCGGCAATTGCAGACACTTTAGTAACTAGAAAAATAACGTCATGTGTGCTAACCAATTTTTATATCTATAAGAGATTGAGTAAGACACAAACTATTTATAAGTAACGGCTATATGACATACTACTACATTTGGTAATCAAAGAAATTTATAAGAAATCAACTACTAAGTAGTGACCAGTAGACATTGAGTTCATAAATTTTTAGGGAATGCTTTTTTTTTTTTGTAGAAAACAGTAGAGTGAAAAGGTTCATGGTAATTAAGTAATTGATTAATCATTTGGGAAAGTAGTGGGTGGAATAGTTAATTTCTGGTTTGAGGATTGACTAATACTAGTAGGGTAATTAATTATTGTTTGAGAATTAATGTGTTAAATGTGGTTGAGTGATAAGTTTCATGTATAATTTAATTGAGTGTTTAATGTGGGTTTGATGAGTGGTTAATGGTAATCGGTAGTTCTTGAAGTGCAGTTGTTTACCACTCTTCTTCTACTTAAAACAAACACAAGTCTCTCTAAACCATTAGGTCTAAACCATGATGTTTTTTGTTTAATTTTTTTAATTAAACTTATAAACACTAGCTCTATAAATGATTTTCTTTGTTTTTCAAAATACTAGCTAAGTTTCGAAAACTAAAGAATTTAATATTAAAAACTTGTTTTTATTTTGGCATCGAGCTAGGATGTGAGAAAACAATCACAATTAAATAATAAAAAAAATAATAAAAAGGTTTAAAAAATGGGCTCTAAGCTTCGAAACCCCACAAAAACACCATGTTTAAGCACTTAGGGAAAGAGTACCTATAATGATTGATCCATCTGTTTCTTTGGTGTATGTTGCAGTAGCAGATTTCCACTCTCCATCCTTGGCCGCAGAGATGTTGAGTGTTCGCAAAAGCACCAAGTAGACTATAATAGCTACAAATGCAGCCATTTCAGAAAAAATACATACAAAACCTTGAAATGAGGTATATTTCCTTCAAGAAAAGCTCCCTCGCTGCCTTCCTTTTTCAAAATTCCCCTAATTTGTCGCTGAAACGAAGTAATCTTCTCTGATTGATGGAGCACTGTTCTGAAAATAGAAATACTTTGAAAAAAAATTTCAATATTGTAGCTCTTTGTTCACATTGGTGGCGCGTTTAACGAGGAAAAGGAAAAGACATTCGCAAACACTGATTTACTATCAGCCAGCCTTATCTTCTTGTCCGCCGATAATGGTGGCTCTCAAAGAAGCAAGCTTGGAGCCTCCATTTTTGCTGTTACCGAGGTGGAAGGGTTTGAGGCTTTAAGTTGATGGCGGCAGATACAGAGCGGAAAGCCATAGAAACAGGTCCTGTGTTCCCTTTCCTTTATTTAAATTATTTTAAGATCCCTGGGCTTGAACAAAAGAATAAAAAGAAGAAGAAGCTCTTAATTAGAATTAGAACCCTTTAAAAAGTGACTTGTTTTGGTTTTGTGTGTTGGACCCGAACGAGTTTTAAAAGATGCTTTTTTGTGTTTGATGGCTCTTCTTTTTATAACAAAAAAGGTTGTGGGTGGGTCATAGGGTTGGAAGACGTGGTTTGCTGGGTAATGAAAGCCTTTATTTGGCGGGAAACGGTGCTGGATGACTTTTTTGGGTTGAAAAACTTACAAAAACACTCCCCATGAAATAGGAGCAAACAAAGGAAAAATAAATCAAGATTAATAAAATTTCAAAATGATCAATATAACTCAACAAGTTGGTCTTTTTATATTTCTCAATTTTCATTATTAGAGTTACACAAATTTATTTTACAAATAAAATTATTAATAAGCTATTTACTTACCTAGCTCTAAAGTTGTCACGTAGGCAAATTGTAAATTTTATGATTTTTTTTTCTTTTTTGGTCTTAAAAATCTCTAAGTTGAACTTGGTTTTTAGCTAACAATAACATTAACTTCAAGATATGATGGATATTTTAATTTTCAAAAAGTTACGTGTTTAAATCCTCATTCATAGATTCCGTTGAACAAAAAAACAATCGATAGTGTGTTTGCAATTTTGTGGATGTATCAACATTTTCACATGTTTATATGGGTTTGATATTGAGAAAAAGTAGTTAAAAATTAAAATGGTCTATAAAATTTAATGTTTAATTTTTACTTTTTACTTTTTGGATTTTGGATTTTTTTTTTTTTTTTTTAATTCTATGTTGGTTTATGGATTTTCAAGTTTGTTTCTGGTTAGACTTTTAAATATTAAATTTTAATCTTATACATTTGAATTTTTTAAATTTATGCAGGTTAAATAGAGTTGAAGTTGATTTTAATGAAACTAATGAAATTGATCCAATAAATGTTGATAGTTTTAATATAAGAAAAGACAAACTATAAATATATTTTATTTTTTTATTTATTAATATACGTCACTTTTTAAAGAAAATTTATCAATAAAAATTTCAATAAAGACCGATTTTAAGTTTTTAAAATTATTTTTTATGGACTAAAATAAAACAAAAAAAAAAAAATTAATGAACCAATATAAAAACAAAATTGAAAATTTTAGAAATTAAATTAGACATTGGAAAGTTTAGATATCAAAATAAAACAAAACTCAAAGTTTAGATATTACGATATTTAACCAAAAAAATTGTATCGGTACTATTCTCATTAGAAGGCATGTTTGGTTATCGAAGGAAAATGATAGAAATGGATAGAAGAAAAAAAGAAACAGTAAATTAGTAATTTATATGATGTAACATGGTTGAGCAAAGGGTAGGAATCATCTCATCCTTTCTCACCGCACCAAACATGCTCTTAATTGACATAGACTCATGAAGTATCCTCGAAGTTATAAGAATGATGTGGCTCTACTACCATTGAATAATTTATGAATCGTTTTTTCTTAGCATTTTGATAAATTTGATATCTCTACATTACGTCGAACATTCAAAACTCCTACCTTTTTGAGATTGAAGTGATTTCTTCCCTAACCATTCCCGGTTGTTTTTTCTTTTAAGAAAACGTCATGTACGTTAAAAAAAAGCTAAAAATTCTATTTCTACTGAAAAATCAAAGTGAAGACTAATTATTAAAGTTGTTTAAATAGGGAGCTGGTGGCTTCAATACAATGCAAACTATAGAATCAATTTTCTTATCTCTTATTCTGTTTGATGGAGTTGATTCTGTTTTGGGAGCCAAGTCCCTCACACAAAGAAGGCTTTCACGATTCAGTTAGTCACATGACTACGCCTGCCAAGGTAACCATTACTTCTAGCTTTTGGTTTTATTTATTTTTTGATGACCCAGAGTCGGAACTTCGCTCTTATATATCCGGATATTAATAGCCCTTCTATATGTTATGTCATCGGGATACATCAGTCGAACGATGACACAGTTGAAAGTGTTTGTAAATTAATCACCATCGAGATTCTTTTTGGTTTCTAATTAAAGTACCGTATGCACTTTATTGTAAGAATTTTCTTAGAGCAGTATCGACTACACGAAACAATAGATATAATAACCCATGTTAATAGAATTTTCTTAGAGAGTGAGAATTCTATAATAGAGTCATGCCTAAACATAATCATGTCGATAGAACGCCTCGGTATAGAATAAATATGTTTGGAGTTGGACACAAAAGTTTGTGATAGGTTTACCAGACTAGCAGTGTACTCTCAGGAGTAGAAGAGGTTAGTTTTGATGTGAGCTAGACAAATTGACTAGTGCTATACTCTTGGGGGAAATGGAGTTAGTTGGATATAATAATCATCGCAAAAAATCACTCTACATACTAACGGTGTACTCTCAGGAGAATATGAGTTAGTATGTGAAGAATAAAATCTTTTGGTGCTGAATGCAGAAGACGAGTCCACAAAGAGATTCGGTAGAACTTTCTTCGAAGGGATAATTGTTGGGATGCAAATAAAGTTGTCTCGCATTCGTTAGATGAGGTTAAGATTATGAATATATAATTGATGACAACCATCTCCATTAATATGAGGTCGTTAAATCAAGAGAAAATCTATAAGAAAAAATGTGGGGCGTTGATAATTATATACGATGACATGTCTATTTGATCGTTGGACTTTCAATATTATGAATTAATCTATGCATAAAAAAACATTGGGGACTTATTAGTATAATTTATCAAACTATGGTTATTAGAATGACCTTTGCAATCTTTTAAATCTGTGATCAGGAACCTCTAGAAAATGCATATACCTATACAGTGATTGACTGCAAACCACTAGGAAAAGGGAGTGGGAAAAGTTTGCCCGAATCCGAGTTTGGTTCTAAATTTCAAAACCTCTTCCAGCCACCAAGTAGAACGAATGTGAAAATTCACATTTACAAGTTTCCTTCATCATCTACACCAAATTCTACACCTTAATAGAAGTCACGACCCTCATGGTTGCCTTCAACAAAGATTCCGGGTTGAAAGAGATCTACACCAACTATAACAACCGCATTCATATAATAATTAGTCAACTTATCAAATTAATTGCAACAACACTCAATATTGGTAAAAGTTTGACGATAGAGCACGAGTAATCAATTTAAGATAATGAAGTCAAACAAGAAACAATTCACGACTCGATACTTCCATGAGACACACAACTAATTTATGCATCTGGCATTAGAGGGGGTGATATACGATTATTAAAAAAAATTCAATGATTCAGACTTCTTTTTCTAATGATAATGTTGAAGTAGAGATTGTATTCCATACACACTTAGATGTACAGTTCCAAGAAATACATTCACATGCAATATGTAAAGTTGACGTTTTTTTTTTTTGTAGCTACAACTTTTCAGTTCTTAAAAAAGTTCTTTGATCAGTCTCTTTTCCGTTAAGATTTTTTCTAAAAAGAAAAGTATAAATTTGTGTAGTGTAGTTGGAGAGAGAATCTAAAATCAAACTGATTGACAAATCAGAATCTATTAATTTAATTAATTTAATTTCAAAATCTAAATTCTAGACAATTATATAGACTCTCGTCTCTACAATATTACTTTCAAAAGCATGAATGGCCCTCATCAAAATTCATTCACAAACAGTAACACTATCCTCTCTTTTCATTTGTAGACTGTAATAATTAAAGAATACATTCTTTCGGGTAAGGTAAGGTAAGGGAATGCGTCATGTTATTATATCTTTCAAACTAACGATGAGCAGAGTGTCTTCCTTGATATTATTGTCTTCAGTTATGTTTCTTCTATGCTTCTCATTATCTTCTTCGATGAACATACTACTGTTATTCCTCTTGTCTTTCATCTTCTTCTGAAAATCATACGAAACTAATGGATCTAGAGTCCCTTCTCTATACACGAAATCCACAGTTTCTTCGTCTATGAAACGCCACTTCCTCTTTCGATCGTGGTTTCGATACAATGGTAATCCCCTGCATATAACTATATCATCAATTTCTTTCCATTATATATATATATATATATATATATCATATTATTGGCAAGTTTTTTAAATGCTTGGAGGACTCTCCACTTTTTAAATGTGAGACAATAATAAAATCTTTAACATATCCTCTCAAGATGGTGTCTTTTTTGGATTCCACCAGTCTTGAATCAGATTTGGATCAAATATCCATTTGGATTTAATAGATTATGATGCTATGTTAGATAGTGCGGACATCTATTGAGACAATAGTGAGATCGTTAACATTTTTCTATATCGAGTGACCCGCATCCGGATCATTAACTTAGGACATAACACATTCAAACTCAAGTTATAATGTAAAAGAAAAATAAACTAACAATCTTACCTAAAGAGTAAATATGACATGAAGAAAACATGTGAAAATAACAGAGTACTTGTGCTTCCTATTCTAAAAATATATTTCATAATTTTATTCTCGATTAAAATGCAATTTCGATCCATGCTTTTTGAGATTTATTCTTTGAAATGTTTAACTTTTTGTTAATAAACTTAAAATTGGTTCCAATAATAAATTTAAAGTTAATTGAAATTGAAATCGATTCAATACATAATATTTGTTTTCTAATTCACTTTTTAAAACCATTCTAAGAATCTAGGAATCCAACAGAACATGAGGATTAAGAAGAGTATCTTAATTTTTTAAATATATGATTATAAATAAAATCATTATCAAACATTTTTGTTTTTCTGTTACTTGATCACTTTTAAATTTCAAATTCATTAAATCCCATTTAGTGTTTAGACACACCCATATGCACACAACCATCTTTATTATAGAGACATAAATATGAAATTGAATGATAATTAAAACTAAAATTGACAAAAAAAAAAAAAAAAAAAAAAGGGTCTGCTTTCACAATAATGGATTTTCTGGGCGTTTAGAAAAATTAAAAAAAAAAAAATTAACTTTTGAATATTTGAGTTAGTCTCTAGAATTGGATTTAGAATTTAAATATTTATTTTGCAAAGAAATTAAAACAATGGAAAAAATAATAATAATAAGTGATTAAAATCAAACATTATATTTAAAAAGTAAAAACAGAAAGCATAAAAATTCTGGAATAAAATGAAAATTCAAAAAGTTTGTGAGGCTAAAATTTCAAAATTTAAAAACTAAACGACCAAATCAATATTAAACTTGTTTTTATGTGGCCTTGTGTTAGGTGATAAATGCAACTTGCATGTGAAAATTACAGCATGTTGCCTGCATTACATTTACGTGCAGGTCTGGAGATTCGTGCTGTCCAATACTTTCAATATAATCCTATAAACACTAATTAATTTTCTATATTTTTAAAAAAAAACTTTCCTGCAAATTAAGGTAAAGAAGAACCCTATTAAAGACATGTATATTATTTAACAAAATATCTTTTATAACTATTTTATATATATATATATATATATATATATATATTTATTTATTTATTTATTTATTTATTTATTTATGTGAGCACCAAATGTTATATATGTATGTTAAGTGGATTTTATTTGTTCATTAATATTTAAGAAAGTGAACTTTTTCCTCAAGAATGCTCGTTTATTTTTAAATGATAGTGAGTATAATAATAAATATAGAAAATGTTTATGTTAAATTTAACCTTTAAATTAATATTAAAGAAATCAAAATTTGGGTTTTCTAATAGCAAATATTGAATGTAAAAAATAAATATGAGAAGAAATCAAGAGATTAAATTGGACTGAATTTTTATTTTTATAGAATAAAATAAAAATAACTTTAGACATCAAATTTTGGGTGTTACCTGGGTGAGGTAGAAATGGAAGTAAGATAAAAATGAAAGCCCTCGGTAAAGTAAAAAGTATTTAAAATTAATATTTATAATAGATGATTTATTTTGAATATTTAAAAGTAATGATCTTAATTTTTAATAATATTTAAAACTAGTATTTAAAATAAAATTTTATTTTGGCCATTTAAAAATAATGATTAGTAATAAAAGTAATCAAAAATTTGTTTGTATATATTTTTTTAAAAGTATTTAGAATTAGTATTTATAATAAAAAATTTACTTCAAGCAAAGATTAAAATCAAAACCTTACTTTTGAGCTAGTTTTTTAACTTATTCAAAATTATTATTTACAATGATGATTTATTTGAAACATTTAGAAATAATGATTGTTAGTGTTTTTTAAGAGTATTTAGTAAATACTAATTTAAAATATTTGTTCAAAATCTCAAGACAAACATCCCATTATAAGTAGAATTTCAATAATATATATGTGTGTGTGTGTTTGTTAGTTAATCGAACTACACTTAGAAATGCCCAATGTTCCCATTGGAGAATCCCAATTGGGCAGGGAATGGGGCCGGGGACGGGATGAAATATGTCCCTGGCCCGGAATGGCATTCCCCTCACCGATTTCCCAATCCCCACCCCCAAATTTTTTTAAAAAATATTTTTTTTTTTTGAATTTATTCCTTTACTTTTTATAATATATATATATATGTGTGTGTGTGTGTGTGTTGGTAAATTATATATTCAAATGGGTCTTTTTGTTTAAAATCTAAAATATAATTTAAACATAAATAGATATTCTCTAAAAATATTTAATTATTTAAATTAATTACTATAAAAAAATTCCCAACTGGCGTTGATTTTGAAACCAGGGTTAAATCAATCAGACGACTACTCCATTGTTAAGATGTTTGTTTTCTTAACAATTTTATGTTAAAAATTAATTATAGATTTTTTATGGAAAAATTATCAAACAATTTTCAATAAAATAAAATGGGGGTAAATCTTTCACCAAAAAGAGATCTAAAAAGTTTTCAGAATAATAATATTTACTTAAATTAGAAGAAAAAAACTAAACTAACTTAAATTAGAAAATACTTTTTAAAAGATCAATGTAAACATCAGAATTAAAATATTGTCCAAATTTGACTTTTCATATCTGGAAGAAAAAGGTCGGCCCTTAATATCTTGACCATTTATGGGGAAGAAAAACAAACTCATAATACAAATATGCTATGATATTGTTTAATTTCTTTCCTATTGAAATTAATTAAGTAACAGTATTTTTAAGAACTTCAAAATCAATTCAAAGGAGTTAAAGATTTACTCTAATCGATGCTAAGAAAATTAAATTTAATTACAATATACCCCAGAGTTGAAAAATTCAAAGGAAAAAAATCGTCAAAAACTTGAAAAGATTTGAAAAGACGGCGAAACGATGAATCGATCAAATCAACGAAAAGCGAACCAGCAGACGAAAAAAGCACAGAGAAATTTCACCAGATAATACTAAAAGAAATTAAAGAAGAGCACAAAATCAAAAGAATCTACGACATTGTTACCTAATATGGAAGAGATCGGAAATATCAAATTTCTCGAGATGAAAATTGACGGCATCGAGAAACGCTCTGTACGTATAAATGTGAAGACCATCGATCCTCGGATACGGCAGCCGCGGCGGCGGCGGCGCCGCCGCCGCGGAAACCGACTTGGTCCGGCAACCAGCGGCGATATATTTATACGATTTCCAGGAGATTCCGGTGCCGTTGGTGACCGGTTCGAGGCCGATGAAACCTAGAGTTACCATAATAGGCTCGAGCTCGTCGTGCGTCATGATCGGCTTGAAGGTTTTAGTGAACCAAACGGTTAATTTCAGCATGGTCTCCTTCATGTAGTCCTCCATTCTCACCGACGGCGGAGTTACGGCGGCTCTATCTGAAGAGGAATCGGAAAATCGAAGGGTTAAAGAAGGGAGTGATTGAGAGAGATTTTGAGGTTTCTTTGGGAGGAAGGGATCTTGAATGTAGGGATTTGAGGGAGAATTTTTGGAGGGTGGAAGTTTAAAGAAGGCCTGTTTTAATTTAGCCTCCAAATTTGCATAAAATTACTCACTTGCCACTATTAATTCTCAATATATTTTTTGGTGTTTTATTTTTCTTTTTTACGGTTTTTTTTTTCCTTATTTTATTTTGTTTTTTTATTCCATATTTTATTTGTATAAAGAAAATAAGTGAGTGTTTGGACCACCTTTAACACGATAAATAATGGGAAGGAGAATGATTGTAATGGTATGGGTCAACGAGAATCGTTCTTCTCAAAATTACATTTTTTTTTCTTCTCTTTCTAACAACTTTATATTCATCTCATAATAACTTTTTATTATCTTCACGAATATTTTCACTCACATTTTACCGATTGTTTTATTTTTCTCTTCTCGTAAACGTTAACTTTCTGGTTATTCTCCTGATTTCTCATTCATCTCATTCTCTTTGCCCAAGACACACCCTAAATGTGATGAGCGATTGGATTAGGAGGAGAGAAAAAGGATGTTTGTTTGTAATGCATCACGACTTCTTCTCGACTTCTCCGTTTCTTCTACAAAAAATTCGATATCTTATCAAATTTTATATCAAAAAAACTTTGTAATCTCTTGTCTCTAAAACATTAATCCCAAACAATTATTTTATATCCAAAATCATTATATTTTCTCTTATTCTTCAACATTTAATCTTCTCCTCTCATCAATCGTAAAATCCAATCATCATGTATGAATTTGTGGACGTCTATCACTTTTTTTTATAACGTTAAATTATAATATAATTCCTAAATTTGGTTTTAGTTGTAAGATCCCTAATAACTCTTTTGGTCTTTAAAATTTAAATAATGTATAAACACAAACTTACGAGTAACATAAACTCATTCTTCCATATTTTTATTATTTTATAATGATTATCATTCTCTTTGCCTCAACAGATTATTGGAAGACAATACTTAGAAAATAATTATTTGTTTACATAGGTTAATGTTGTACATTACACCCAACCATGTTTGGATACAAATGAATTAGACCACTGTACAATAATATTGTTTATTTTGATTGGAAGTTAGAAAATTGGTTCTCTATTTTAATCAGCAATACATTATTTAATAAATATATTGAGATTAATAGTGATTATCATTATTAAAAAGATTAGTGATGCAATTATTTAATTTAATTATTTTGTGTTATTAATCAGTGTCACCAATTTGATCTTATAATTTGATATTTTGAAAAACAATAAATTCGGTAAATAAAATAATATCAATACAATTTCCCATAACTATTTACTTTGTTCCCAAAATTAGAACAAGTGACAGCTGTTATTGAAATTGCTTCTCTGATAAGTTTGATAAACACAACTTTGAGAGGGAAGGCCAAATTTTTTTATTAATTTTGGTCTTAATTATCTTATTAATAATTATTAATATTTTAATGCAATTTTATTCTATTATGGGAATGACAAATTTGGTAAGATCTCACGTTCAGTAAATGTTAAAATTATTCTAACAACGTTTCAAATTTGACAAATTATAAAATTAGTATAAATTAAAAATATAGATTTTAGTCTTCCAAAAATAATAAATTTTAATTTCATATAATTTGTAAACCTATAAAATATAATTATCATGATTATTCTAACAACCTTTCCATTTTAAAATTTAAGGATAAATTATAAAATTAATATAATTTAAAAATATAGATTTTAGCCTTTGAAAAATAATAAAATTTAATTCATATAATTTGTAAAAATATAAAATTTAATTCTGATGATTTGAAAAAAATAAAAAATTAGTCCTTAATAAAATATAAAAAATAGTCTAAATGATTCGCGAATTAAGTAAAAATAATAAAAAAAAAAACTTCTTAAATATGAATGACGTGTCTTTTTGTACATATTTAACCACCACGAATTATTTATTAGGTTTTATCAAAATATTATAAACTAAATTATAATATTCAAATCATATAACTAAATTTTAGATTTTTCAAAAACCATAAACACTAAAATATAGATTTTTAAATCATAGATTAAATCATAGGGATCAAGTTCATAATTTAAATCGTGTTAAATTAATATTGATGTTAAGCACACTATACTTAATATGTTTGATTGATGGATGTCTATATTTTTTTAAGGGGTGGCGCGATTGGCCGAAGATTTGAACTCGAGAGTCTGCACATAGTAATGTTAAAAAAAAAAATTTTGTTTGTTTTAATCATTATGTTTGCATACTTAATTCATATTAATTTACGAATAACATAAACTAATGTTTATGTTTTATTTATTTATTTTTTAAAATATAAATAAAGTATGCTAATTATAAAGACTAAATTTCAAATTTTAAAATAAAAAATACTAAACATAAAAAAAAAAACAAAATTTATAATTTATGCCAACTTAATGGCCGTTGTGCATTGACCTAGAATCATAGATACCAAAC